>JAPPVO010005680.1:0-29557 GCA_030407325.1 Camellia japonica | reverse complement strand
CGGCAAAAGAGTATCTTTCAGCGTGGCACACGCATGAGAGGAAATGAAGCATCTCTCAGTGTGGCACACGCATGAGAGGAAGGAGAGCATCTCCTGGCGTGGCACACCCGTGAGAGAAAAGAGAGCAATAAAGCATGATGCACATAACAGTGCGAATACGTCCAAACGCGGCACGCGAGTTGAGAAAGGTTGTGCAAGAGAGCGCGATGCACATAACAGTGCGGGTACGTCCAAACGCGACATGCGAGTGGAGCAGGGTTACGTCCAAATGCGACACGCGAGTGGAGAATGGTTTACGTCCAAACGCGGCACACGAGTGGAGGAGGGTTACGTCCAAACACGGCGCGCGAGTGGAGAAGGGTTTACGTCCAAACGTGGCACGCGAGTGGAGAAGGTTTACGTCCAAACGCGGCAGGCGAGTGGAGAAGGGTTACGTCCAAACACGGCACGTGAGTGGAGAAAGGTTTACGTCCAAATGCGGCACGCGAGTGGAAAAGGGTTTACGTCCAAACGCGGCTCGCGAGTGGAGAAAGGTTTACGTTCAAACGCGGCACGCGAGTGGAGAAAGGTTTATGTCCAAATGCGGCATGCGAGTGGAGAAAGGTTACGTCAAAACGCGGCACGCGAATGGAGAAGGGTTACGTCCAAACGCGGCATGCGAATGGAGAAGGGTTACGTCCAAACACGGCACGCGAATGGAGAAGGGTTACGTCCAAACTCGGCACGCGAATGGGGAAGGGTTTACGTCCAAACGGGGCACGCGAGTAGAGAAGGGTTTAAACTGAACCGGAGCTTCTCATGAATGAACTGAATATACAATATCGTGCCTGTCTGGTTCGTCTGGTCGCACCAGCTTCAACTAAACCGTACATACAATATCGTGCCTGCAAAAGAAAGAAACTTAGCAGGTACAATTTTGTTAGAAACATACATAACAATGCAATTTAAAGCTGCGTGACAACGCGAGTAAAGTGTGCATAACAATGCAGGTAGAACATGTGAAACAACGCGAGTTAAAGACGTACATAACAATGTAAATAACGAACGTAACAACGCAAGTTAAGGGTATGTGAAACAACGCGATTTAGAGAAGTTTGTAAAACAATGCAAGTTAGATGAGTTTGCAAAACAATACAGGTTAGAGGGGTGCAAGACAATGCACATAATCGAATGAAACAATGCCAGCTATAGGGAATGCAAGACGATGCGAATGAAATATGCAACAATGCGAGAGATTAAAATGCATGATAATGCAGATGAAAGTTGCATGACAATGCGAGTTGTTGAAATGCATGACAATGCAAATGAACTGAAATTCATGACAATGCACGTTGTTGAAATTCATGACAATGCAAATGGAAGATGCATGGCAATGCAGGTTGTTGAAGTGCATAACAATGCAAATGAAAAATGCATGACAATGCACGTTGTCGAAATGCACGACAATGCAAATGAGCTGAAATGCATGACGATGCAAGTTGTTGAAGTGCATGACAATGCAAATGGAAGATGCATGACAATGCACGTTGTTGAAGTGCATAACAATGCAAATGAAAGATGCATGACAATGCACGTTGTTGAAATGCACGACAATGCAAATGAGCTGAAATGCATGACGATGCAAGTTGTTGAAGTGCATGACAATGCAAATGGAAGATGCATGACAATGCACGTTGTTGAAATGCATGACAATGCAAATGAAAGATGCATGACAATGCACGTTGTTGAAATGCACGACAATGCAAATGAGCTGAAATGCATGACGATGCAAGTTGTTGAAATGCATGACAATGTAAATGAAAGACGCATGACAATGCAAGTTGTTGAAATGCATGACAATGCAAATGAACTGAAATGCATGACAATGCAAGTTGTGTGCGCTACAACGCATGTAGTACGTGCATAACGAGACAAGTGAACAGTGCATAACATTGCAAGAATGGTGTGCGTAACAACGCATGTAGACGTGCATAACGATGCAAGTGAACAGCGCATAACAATGCAAGAATGGTGTGCGCTACAACGCATGTAGATGTGCATAACTATGCAAGTGAACAGTGCATAACAATGCAAGAATGGTGTGCGCTACAACGCATGTAGACGTGCATAACGATGCAAGTGAACAGTGCATAACAATGCAAGAATGGTGTGCGCTACAACGCATGTAGACGTGCATAACAATGCAAGTGAACAGTGCATAACAATGCAAGAATGGTGTGCGCTACAACGCATGTAGACGTGCATAACGATAAACCTATGTATGATTATCATAAGCGAGACAAAATATTGTAATGCAACTGTCACGACCCGAACCCGCCCCCGTGGGTTAAGGACGTAACCGGCCAGTAATCATGAGATTACCTGCGGCCTCAAACCAAACCAAATGTATTTTAACAGAGTTAATGGGGGTCAAATGGAAGCAATTTAAAACTTTGTCCATAGAGCTGTGCTTATATGCACGTCATAACATTCCAAACACAAATATGTTAACAACTCACATCAGAAAATACAGTAACAAAAGGTTCTGTACAGACAGGATCATTAGTCTAAGTCACCCCGTCAAAACTGTACACAACAGATACAGAGTCCTCGCCAACATGACAAAATATAAATACCAAACAAAAGGGTGAAGACGAGTCTCGTGCATGAGACGTAGGGGCTGACTCTCAAAAACTTGGTTGTTCCACACTAGCTTCACTGGGGCTGGGTTTGGACCTCTCTTAGCTCACCTACAAACACATGAATGAGCGTGAGCGAAAGCCCAGTGAATAATATCAAATAAGAAGATACAACAATATGTAGAACAACATATTCCGAACGGCCTTGGGCCCAATTCATATTTCTATTTAACATATATATATATATATACAATTTAAGTCAAGTGACTGTGGTTCCAAACATACTGGTCTTTGGCCCATTTATCTTTCCATAACAAACTGGCCCTTGGTCCATTCAGACTTTCGTTCATGTCAAAACGGCCTCTGGCCCGTTCATTCATGTCAAAACGGCCTCTGGCCCGTTCATTCTATTATTTAGATCGAACTGTTATTCGTGTCAAACTATTACTTATATCAAACTATCATTCATGTCAAACTATTATTTAGGTCAAACTATCATTCGTGTCAAACTAGCCTTTGGCCCACTCAAGTGACAAACTGGCCTTTGGCCCATCTAAATGACAAACTGGCCTTTAGCCCATTCAGACTTTCATTCATGACAGAACGGCCTCTGGCCCATTCATTCATGTCAAAACGGCCTTTGGCCCATTCATTTGTGTCAAAACGACCTTCGGTCCATTCATTTATGTCAAAACGACCTTCGGTCCATTCATTTATGCCAAAACGACCTTCGGTCCATTCATTTATGTCAAAACGACCTTCGGTCCATTCATTTATATTAATGAACTTTACGAAACTTACACAGAAGTAGCCATTGGACAATAACATATGTCAGATATTACTCATAGTGATCAGTTGGTTGAATTGCCCTGGAGCTTGACCCTACATATCACATAACACATATGGGTCACAAATAATTCAATCCATTCTTTAATTCACATATTCCTCTTTAGGCTTCATTCTTATTTCTTTAACTCAATTACAATGCTCAATGTATGCCTAAGAGTACTTAGAAGTGAAAGGGAACGGAAAAACAGAACACATAATGCATTTTCAAAATTTCAGAAAATAGGGTCCCCGCTCGAGCGTGAAATACCCCGCTCGAGTGGACCCTTAAGCCCTGTAAAAGTACTGGTTGCATGAAAAATACGCTCGAGTGTTAAATAGAGAGCTCGAGCGGAAGGCTTGTCTACAAAGCTCCCCCGCTCGAGCGTGAAATACCCCGCTTGAGCGGACACCAAGTCTGCAAAAAGTACTGGGAGCACATATTTCCCGCTCGAGCGGACATCAAAATTCTGGGTTTCCCAGATTGTGTTCTTGAACTCCAATTCGACCTTCAAGCCAACATTTCTTGCATGCAATGGCTCAAATCTCAAATATAATTATACTAACATGGTATAAACCCCAAATTACAACCCAATGAAGCTTAATTTCATAAATAAATCTTAATTTCATAAATAAATCACATGCATGCCCCAATCTCCCATCAAACTCACTCTAACATAACAAATTCATGCATTCAAGCTCATATCCTCATGAATTGTATATGCATGTGCTATATAACCCTTACTCTCAATTTAGATGATGGAAAGGTAACCAAAACATGAGCTTCAACTACAAATTTACATGGGTCATGCCCTTTGAGCTCAAACATGCAATATTCAAAGCAATTACACACATGCATGCACATATGGGTCTTCATTACAACAAATTCAACTCAATCTCTTTATGATCAAACTAATCCATGTTCTTGATCCTCTTTCAAACTCAAATTCACAAGATGATAACTAAAAATACATGAATTACTCACCAAGGAGCTTAATCTTCCAAACTCTAGTCAATTCTTGGACTTAATCTTCAAGATTTCCAAGCCTTGAGCCAAACTACACAATTCTCTCTCTCCCTTTCTCTAAGGCCGACCCTCTCCTTTCTTTCTTGAGTTAGCATCAGCCAAAATGATATATGGAAGAGGAATTGATTATAATAAAGCCCCTTTTTAGCCCCACTCAACACATTATTTCATTATAAACAATTGGGCACCTAATTCATTAATTTAATCAATCTAATTTGATCTGAATCAATTTCCAATTAAATTTCACCATAGGTTCTAAAAATTATGCCAACCACAATGGCATAATCAATTTCGGGTTCTTTTGGCCAATAGGGCCTTCAATTTAATTTCCGAAGCGGGAGAATCAAACAAATATTCCTACGGTGAACAGATAGAAATTCAAAACCATATATTTTCACATAATGGCACATGAAATCATATCAATCACATAATTATACTCATATTAAGGACCAATTGACATATTACGGAATAGGGGTATCACAGCAACGTATTTAAAGCAGTTTTGAATCTCGCAAGATACAAAAGGATACAAAAAGGATGAACCTTGCGCGTACCGGATATCGCATTGGAAGGCATGATTCGAGGTCAACACGAAGGTCGGTTGAGCTTCGAAGATATACTTTCTTGCGCTGTCTTGAGTAATGAAGGTCCCAACCACATAACTGACCCAACCAAGGGTGTGGGAGGTTCACCGACCACAAGGGGAGGCCACCGGCCATCAATCGGCCATCAAATGAGCTCATCGGCCAACTATTTAGCTGATCGGCTAACAACTTGGCCGACCGGCCAAAAATGGCAATGTCGGGGCAGTTTTGACATTTAGCCACGGGTCTTTAAATATAGGGCCTCAAACCCTATATTTTCACTTCCTCTTAGCTCAAAAAACCTCCCCTTTCTCTCTACGTGATTTTCCAACCTTCGATCCTCGTTTTTCTCTTGTGTTTGACACTTTTTCATCGTTCGATTCGCGAAACTCTCCCCGTTTCACACACTTTGAACCGAACAAATCTCGGTTTCAGTGACCTTTTCTTGGTTTCCACCACTTGGGGCTTGTTTTCCCCGAGTCATACTTCGATCTTCGTGCCTTTTCCACACTCCGACCTTTCCTCCCATTTTTCACCCTCTCGGGGTTGACTTTTGGCATTCTCGCCTATTTTCCACATTTTCAGCCATTTTTGCACTCTTTCTGAGATGGCAGACGACATGCCACAGGGTGGGGCTCCTCCGGAGATGGACGTGGATCCCGAGGTCGAGCTCCTACCTTTTCACATCCGGTCGTTCGATCCGGCGACTTACAGGCCGACGATACATGTGTTGCCTCCCAATGGCATCCGCCACTTCAGGAGCTATACGCGGGGCACGCCACTAGAGCTTTTGTTGCGCGAGCCAGAGTCACATCTGTCCTACCGCGCTTCTGAGGTACACTCTTCCCCTGTTTCATTTTCTGCAATGTAGAACACATAACTGCGATAGTTGATTCTGTTCTTTAACTTCTTAACTCAGACACACTGATACATCACATGCTGTAGTTCACTGTAAGCACACCCACACCCAATATCTGTGTAGACTCTGACAAATGCACACACACTGCATTCTCAACTGAACAACTCAAACACACACTGATACATCATATGCTGTAGTTCACTGTGAGGATGCCCACACCCAATATCTGTGTAGAGTTTGACACTTGCACACACACTGCATTCTCAACTGAACAATTCAAACACACTGATACATCATATGCTGTAGTTCACTGTGAGGACGCCCACACCCAATATCTGTGTAGACTCTGACACCTGCACACACACTGCATTCTCAATTGAACAATTCAAACACACTGATACATCATATGTTGTAGTTCACTATGAGGACGCCCACACCCAATATCTGTTTGAATTTGAACACGTGCACACACACTGCATTTTCATCATTCTGAGCGCATTCAACACTGTATTTGTAACACTGCTTCGCAACTGTTTGTTTTGATCACAGGGAGATTCCCATGCCTTCCGGGGGTATAGGAACACTGTCGCCCGAGGTTGGCACATGGAGCTACCTGACGTGGTTCGTCGTATTGTCGACCAGGCTGATTTTGGGACCTTCTGCATGGGACTCTTGCGCCTCACTGCAAGCAGACCCCTTCTTGCTGCTTTGGTGGAGAGGTGGGGGGACACCACTGACTCCTTCCACCTTTCTGCCACCGGGGAGATGACGATGACTCCCTTTGACTTCTCCATGCTCACAGGCATCGGAGTGAGGGGTGATCCGATCCCTTTTGACACAGATATGGACGAGTGGGATGCCGCTCAGCTATACTTGCTCGGCACTCAGCCACCTCTTGCCTGGGCAGGATTTGTGAGGTACTCATGGTTCGAGGATCACTTCCGGATCCAGGCGCCTACTACTCGGGAGGAGGAGGAGCAGTATGCCCGTGGCTTCATTATGTTCCTGTTGGGGACCACGCTCTTCTCCGACCGGGCGAACACCGTCGCCCTCTACCTGCTGAGTGTGCTTGTGGATGTGACACGGATCCATCGTTACGACTGGGGTGGCGCGGGCTTGGCCACTCTTTATGGATATATGAGCTCATCCTCCTGCTGCAGCGGACAGTTACTCGGAAGCTACTGGCGAGCTTGGGAGGTACACCTTCTTTTTCTGTTTTACATTTATGCTTTACATTATCTGTACTCTATACACTGCACACATGCAGTCTGCTTCACACTGGTTGTACACTGCACACACGGTACACACATAATCCACTTTATTCTGTATTCTGCTTTATCTGATAAACATACTGATGTTTACTCTGTTATACTTTGCAGTTGTGGGTATATGCCTACTTCCCGAGGCTTGCCCCAGTGCCAGACGAGGAGGTCCCCCTTGGCGTTCCATTCTCTCACTGCTTTGACGTGAGATGCGAGCGGAGGCCACAGGAGTCCTTCATGTTCTTCCGTTGCTACTTTGATACCATCACCGCAACCGAGGTATGTCAGACATTACAGTTCATTTAAGCTTCGTTTTACATTGTACTCTCAATATCAGTAGATAACAAACTGTGTTTTATTTACAGATCACCTGGCAGCCGTGGGCCCCGTTGCCTGACGCAGTTCGGGAGTGGTATGCCGATGCTCGAGAGACCGCCCAGTTCAGGGTCTTGTTAGAGGGACCGGTTTGCCGCGCTTGGTACTTTGGGGAGCGCTTCCTGCGGCAGACCTTGGGCGTGCCCGAGCAGACAGTTCCAGCACCTCCTCCTACCCACACGAGGCACACTGAGAGGTACACCTTAGAGGAGATGATAGACTATACGATTGGCTGGGACTCTGAGCCTTTCAGAGACGAGGGTGACTATGCTGAGTACATTCAAGCTTATATCATGCGGCCTTTGATTGGTGCTCGTCGAGCTGAGCGAGAGAGGCCAGCGGTGCCAGTAGCGGGAGCAGGGGCACCTCCGGCCCGAGGCAGGAGTGGGTCCCGGAGGGGACAGGGAGCTAGATGGCCAGAGCTGCCTCCGACGATCACATGCCAAGGACAGGGTGAGGAGACTTATCAGATTCCCTTCGCTTCTCCTCCGGCTGATCATGAGGTCGTCGGAGTCTATGGCTCGACCCCGGTATGCACTACTAAACTTTGCATTCTGTACAGTCATTTCAATTCATTTGATATCCTGCAGAATACTAATGACTTCAACACTTTTGCAGACTTCCGTCGAGTACACTCGCCAGTCCCTGGAGTTGACAACCTCAGCGGTAGGGATGTTGTAGCGGTGCATCGACTTGTTGACCATCTACAATATCCTGGTAAGTTCTTTCAACTGTAGTTTCAAACTCCGCCTAATCTGTTTCATACATAATTTGGTGCGTCACACTATCCACACGGCACTTGACACACACACTTACGGTACTGATACACTGTAACCCATATATTGCTCACAGCGTTGGTCACGGCATTCATACACCGTACTCACATATTGTCTTTGGTATTCACATTCTGCTTTATCTGTAATTGATGCATTTGCCATTTGTCCTTTTCAGGCCCCATTCCAGATTCCGGCTGCGGGAGGTGCTCCAGCTGGACCATCTGTTCCTGCTCGAGGAGGAGGGAGAGTTAGGTGGAGGATGACTATCCACAGTTGAGGCAGACATAGGCGCACCCGTGCTGAGAGCAGTTTATGGGAGCCTTCCCCCGATGATTTTGATGAGGAGGCGGTGTCGTCCCAGGGCGAGGTCGGAGACAGCTCAGATTCTGACTATGGAGATGGCGGTGGTGACCCTGGACCTTCATCCAGGAAGAGGACCGGGATCGACTCCCGCAGTTGAGACGACTGATATTGATCCAGACATTCTGCTACTTTTTCTTCTTTGCTCTGTTCAGACATTTTGTTGCTTTTCTCCCTTTTTGTGCTTTATTTTCCTTTTTACTGGTATTTTGAGCACATTGTACCGCTTCAGGCAGGTTTTATTTTCAACACTATGTACTTTTTTCAAAAGACATGATGGAAATAAAACAGCTATTTTGTTCAAAAAGTGTTACATTTGTACATTTTATGCATCGCATCGCATCATATTACATAACAACGTAAACGAGAATCGAACCTTTGTTTGAAAGTTAAGCACATGCATCATAATAATCGGGTAGTGAGCCAACGTAACGAACAAAACAAATTAACTCAATAAGCAACAATAAGACCTTGACAAGTTTACAACTCGATAAGCAAAGAGCGACAACTCGACAAACAAAATTGTGACAACTCGATAAACAAATGAGCAACAACTCGATAAACGAATGAGCAAAACTCGATAGACAAATGAGCAACAACTCGATAGACAAATGAGTAACAACTCGATAAGCAAACACATTTTTTATACGTGAGACAAGCAAAGCATATTCTATGCAAATTTGAAAGCAAGCACATTTTACGCAATAGACAGGCATATTATATGCAACGTTGAAAGCATATTATGCATGAATTATAACGATGTGTGGCACGCATGCAACAGAAGTGTAGATGAAAGTGCGCATCTTATGTAGTGGGGGGGTGCATCAAACATGTACTTCGGTGCCTCCGATTCATCTCTCGGAGGGCTTTGCAACACACTCAGCTCAAAAAGGGTACACCCTGTTTATATTGGCGAGAGATAACATCTGCACGTGAAAACCATAGGTGCTACTCGGACTAGGCTTACACTTGGGGTTGAGATACACTCATACTCTCAAGAAGGGCGAGGCCTAAGAAGGTGCACCTAAAATGCAATCTCGGAATTTACTGGAGTCGAAACATACTGAGATGCTCCACATTTTCCCTCTTTTCTTTTGTTTTGCAGTCTGGAACCCACATAGCTTCAGATAGGTCCTTGTCTTACTATTCACACTTATCGGGGGTGGACCCTGCAGTTTTATGAAAGAAGAAATACTGTTTTGCACAAATGTGGAGAATGGCGTAGCACTTTGAGCACAAAACAAATCATTTTGAAATTAGTTGTTAACCGGGTATTGAGCCTACGACTGAACACAACGAAAAAGATTCAACAACGGAAAACAAAAAGGTAAACAACCTGAACACATCGAGAAACACTCGAAATGACTCAAAACAAAAGATGAACAAAACAACAAAAGACACGACACACAGACGTGTTACAAAGGCGAGAGACCTCTCGGATCACGAGGAGCCAGTTTCTCCGGGTATTGTTTCCCACCCTTTCTTATTTGTGATTCTCACATCACTCTGGCACTCAATCTCTATTTTTCTGAAAAAAAAGCCCTTTTCTCACTTTTCTCTCATCGCACATCTCTCTATTCTTCAATCTCTCGTTTTCCATCCCTCCTCTGGGTGGTTGATGGATAAACAGGAAGTCGTGGGCTCATGCTCCTAGCATTCTGCTAGATTCTCTTTCTTCTGCTCACAACAGTGAACTTTCTCACAGTGGGGTTACGCTACAACTAGGTGTGTAGCAAATCTACAGTTGACATCGGTTGACGACGCTCTGCTGGGGAGTTTGGACATGATCAGATCTGTCCAGATGAGGGAGTGGAATATCCTGTTCCATTTGAGTTTGTGTTCGCACTTGGCTTGATACCTCGTTGCTTGGAGGATGAGAGAGCTTTCGGCCCTTTTCTGTTACCTTCAGTGGTGCCCTTTCTGGCAAGTAGAATGCCCTTTCTGGCAAGTATGTTGACGACGGGGAAAAGACTGAACATCTAACTCAACTGTGCCCCTAGTTCATCATTTTGACCATTTTTTGTTTTTGCTTTTCTACTAAAACAATTTTGACCAACATGAGAGTTAGATTAACATGCTTGTTTGATTTTCTGATTCAAAATCATGCAAGTTAGGCTATGAGCACTGAAAATTTTCCTTTTTTACGTCCAAGAAATGGTCCAGTTTTGGAAAAGATGGAATAATTTTCGAGAGAATATTAGTCAACCTCATTAAAAATTCTCAAAAACTTTTTTTGCAAACGGCCACCGCTCAATGAGCATGGAACCCACTCTTGAGACACAACCTCAGATCCATAACAATGGAAAATTGCCTTTGTCTGAACGCACTACGGAAATGGAAAATTGCCCTTTGTTTGAATGGCAACACAAACATTGTATGGCAACGGAAAGTTGCCCCTTGTTTGAAATGCACCGCAGCACACTGTAACCAGTTCTCACAGCATGATCACAACCGAACTCTCGGATACCGAAATGACAAAGATGATCGGAACCATTACATGGACACAATCGATTTGGAAGTGTTTATGGCTGGACTTCAGAATGAAGTTGCCTACGTATCCCAAACATGGGAATCAAGCCTTACGTAGTTCGGTTAAGGTACACTCGGGTATTTAACCTCTCCTTTTACGCTCTAACTTTTGCCAAGGCCGCCCTTCTGGGCTTTCAACCTTGCGAGCTCTGTTTTTCTTTTCTTTTCTTTTCAATTCTTTTCATTTCTTTTCATTTCTTTTTGTTCTTTTTTCATTCTTTGCATTTTTCTCTCTTTTTTTTTTTCATTTCTTTTTTTTCAATTTCTGCATTTTTCTATTTTTGTTCTTTTTCTTTTCTTTTCATTTGCTCTAACTTTTGCCTGGGTCGCCCTTTCGGGTTTTCGGCCCAGCAAGCCTTTCAAGGGTAAAAGTGTAGCTTTGTCCATGCCAAATGGTTTTAAGGTCTCAAAGCCATCCGAATCCAGGAGAATGGCTGCTGTCTGCTGATGATGTAGAAGTCCATCCAATGGGGGTTGAATTTGCCTCTAGTGTTGTGGATAGGAACTCGGTTGTTCTTCAACAAAACTTTCTTCTTTCTTCCGTTCTGGCATTTGGCATTCTTGCCGATCTTCGTCTTTGACTCTTCGAGTGCATTATCTGACGTCTTTTCCCCTAGTTCAAGGGGTGTTTCTGATCTGGCCATACAAGCCTTACATTGTGGTTGACTTTTGAACACTCTGAATCCAAGTTCAATTGTTTGAAAGTAAGGGGGTCGAGTCTCGAGCTGAGAGCTATCCTAAGCTGCACAATCTCAAGAGCGATTCCACACAGGTCTTCGCAAGACGACGCAAAACATTTTTTGAAATTTTTTAAGAAAGCGACAAATCGCTCACGCTGAAAATAGTGTAGAACCAATCTGGATCAAGCCAGGATCCTTCTAGTACTCACATTAACAAACATGATCTCATTCATTAAGGGCTTAGCATGCCTTTCTCTCTCTCTCTCAATTGATCAAATTTTTGCAAATCCCAAGGAATTCCTTCCTCTTTGTTTTCATCACAGTGTTCAAAAAGTTTTTTAAAAAACTTAGGTCAATGCAATGATTTAAAGGCGCAAAAAAGCAGGTGAAAAGCACTGTCGTTTCATTCTAAACTTGCTGGCACAACAGGCTCAAAGCAGAGATAAGCACAAAAACATGAAAACCACAGCTGTTTCATTTAGATCTTCTGGTGTAACTGGCTCCGTGGCAGAAACAGACCCAAAAGAAAGCAAAAAGACAAGCACAAAACAAAATAGTGAGGTCCGAGGTAACACCCCGGACATCACCCGACTTCTGTACAACAGGACTGACTCAATACAACAAGACAGACCTTAATCAAAAAGACTGACTCAAAACAACGAGACAGACTCGAAACAAAACCACAGAACTGACTCAACACCCAAGTCAGAAAGTACAAAAGTTAGCATTCGCAAATGCCCAAAATAGTGCGAGCCAAATGCCACATCTGAAATAAACCGAACGCCGCCCGCAGGTGGACCAACCTCTGATCACATACTTGTATTATCCTCGAAGTCCACTAACCCGGTGATGACAGACTTTGCTGAACTCGGTGGGAGGACGACCCCGTCGTCAAACAGATCCTGTACTTCGTGGCGAAGTCGGAAGCAGTTGTCGGTGGTGTGACCAGCCTGTTGATGGTACGCACAGTACTGGGTAGCATCATGTGAGAGAGGGAGATTACTCGGGAGAGGCCGAGGCTCAAGAGGTTTGAGATGACCTTTTTCAGTGAGGATTCGAAGAGCCTTGGACAAAGGCATGTAGAGGGCATGAAAGACCCTGCGACCTCGGGGCAAATACTTCGAAGTCTGTGGACCTTTGCTGGACGCACTAGCAAAAGGATCAGCAGGTGCTGCCTTGGCTCTCTGATCTTTTCCAGGTGCAGGGTTAGGATTGGAAGGAACTGTTCTGGTACGAGGTCCCTATCCAATTTTTCCTTTGGCTTGAACTGCTCTCAGTCTGAGCAGGGAAAATGTCATCCGCAATCTTAGCCACAACTGCGAGCACTTGTTGCTTATTCAACTCCCCGGCTTTCAGAGCCTCAACAGCTTGCTGGAGTTGTTCATAGGGATCTGTATCCGCCTTCATCTTGTTCTTTCCACTAGCCTCAGCTTGGTGAAAGGTTTGGGTTGCTACTTCAGTGTGAAGCCTTGTCGTCATCGACATGTCATTACCGGAGCTTGAGATAGCTTCAGGTTGGCTGAGCTCAATTACAATTCGCCCCAGTAGCGGGGGGTTCCTCCGACATGAAGTTCCCAGCATACGATGTGGTTGGTGGCGGGGCCGACATTCCATAGGCTAGATCAGCCACAGATCTCTGGAGGTCGCCAATCATTCCCATTAACTCAAATGTAGTAGGTTCACGAGCTTGAAACAACTGGGGTTCCCATCAGGTGTGCGGCAGGTGACCTGGGTGGGTGTGGCACTTCAACGTCGGTCTCACCCTGCAAGATGATTCTTTGGTTTAATGCGGCTGCCATAACCACAATTTCCTCTAAATTTTGTGCCATCATAAATCCACTTAACTGAACGGAGGTGATGTGACCGGTGACTGACGGATCAGATGTCTGCCTTGCTTCAGCGAAGGAGAACACTGGCTATTCTGAACTAAATCTCTGAAACCCCCTCCCCCTTGAAAGAGAAAACAGGCAGTATCTGAGCCCAATTTCACGCGAACAGACATAAGCATAGTTGAATAACTGTATTCGACCTCTGATCACTGCTCCCAAATTACTGTCCCAAAACTGAATCTGATACCTGCAGATATAACTGATTCTCAAAATACTGATGCCCGTAGGCCTGATACCCAGACTTGCAAACTGATATAGGTATTCCTGTAGAGGCCAACTCTAAAAGCATGTAGCAAGCAAGTGAGAGCCAAAACATCCCTATGTTGGGGTAGGGCTTTCCCTGTCCTATTTTGTCAGGAGCTACTGTTTTACTACGCATGCAGCGGTTTTCAAACAACCTACAATCGGGTAAGCAACCTGTCCTAGATTTGGAATAGTCACTATGGATTCCGAATATGCACTAGGTCAAATGGTCAAAAAGGGTGCCCCGGTTAAAACCGAGGTTTGTGTTCCCGTCGTGGCAGAGCCCGCAACCGATCAGCCTTACGGCACGCTTCTCGAAGCGAGCCTCCAGCAAACCGTTCAGGAATAGCATACGGCAAACACGGCGTCTTAGGCGCACCAATGCAAATGCAATGCAAAGAGACACATAAGTGTAATCAAAACAAGATATCATGAGTTCGAGTCAAGTTCTCTAACTCCCTAGCAGAGTCGCCAGAAGCTGTAGACGCACCCTTGAGGGCCTCATGCTACAGTTCAGACTCAAATGTCACGGTTCTGAATCTAGTCTCGCAAAGTACAATGCAAGACCGATAAATCACCAAAGAGTCCAAATCTGGCAAATTGTTTTGGAAAACAGATTTTTAAGAAAGAAGTGCCAAACATGGACTGCTTTGCCAGATACAGAGTCGCCACCTAAATATTTTATTTTTGGGGAAATTTAGGAAACCCTAACTCGTTGCCTAAGGCCACGTGTCCGTCATCACCAAATTTGCCTCGGCTCGGGAACTTGGGTACGATTGGGGAAGGTCATCTATGAGCACCCCCGCTCGCCTGATCCAAAGATCGGCCTGTACTAAAAATGATATCGAGTTTTTGAAAACACATACGTTCTTATTCCGGTTAATTGGCTAATCTTTACTATGTGATGCGCATAGCAAAACAAGTATAGACTAGATCGCCTAACTTGGAACAAAGCATCGCATATCCGTTTGTTTGGAAATGGTTTTGAATTTTGCTACTCGCAAGTAGGCTAAAACACGGATTTCGATGAATTATTCCAATTCAAGCAATCCAACCTTCACCCACAGGCATTCAGGCAGTTATATCACAAAAGCAATTAGCCTCATAGCAAGTATGCTGTCATGTTAACATTTACACACATGCAAGATGCTAAAGTATAAACACTCACAGTGTACTCCGAGCCAAAACAAGAAACTAGTTAGAAATCATGCATGATCCTAGTTCATGTTAAGATGGCTAATGCAACACATGCAAAATGCAACTAGAATAGGCTCGGCTAATCTAAGAATGGCAAGTGAAATGCGGCAACTCGATACACGTAATCAAGTTGGAATTGAAATACTATGCAATTAGTATGATGCGCCGAGCCCGGTGCGTGCAATACGAATGAATGTGTACACACATGCTGACATAAGTATGCCAATTGAAACATGACCTAAAACTAACCATTAAAAGCAGGTAAGTAAAAGGGAGAAAGACGTGGGGTTGGAAGACATTCACACACGCATGCACACTTATTACAAAATTCGCCCTCTCGACGGAGGGTCCGAATAAATAATACAAACCAAATGATTAACCAACAATCCTAGCTAATTAATTATTACAAACCCTTAATTACTTAACAAATTAATTACAAAAGGAGGCCGCCGCAGCTCCACCTCGGAATGATTGAATGATGCATGCTCGATCGCCTCGCTCGGAAACCCGTTGCCATGCCACATGTTGCCTCTATTTGCACTGTTTTGCTCCTCTGAAAACTGCACAAGTCCCAAGGATGCTTCTGAACCACTCCCTAAGCATTGTGTGATGCCACCGGCCAAGAGATAGGACCACCGGCCATTTGAAAATGGTCATCGACCATTTGTCGGGATCTCGTCCAACAATGCATAGCCGGCCGGCACTGAAGATGGCCGACCGACCATCTCTTTCTGCAGAATCCTGTTTTTGCTGTAGTAGAGGACAGACAGTGCATGGCAAGGCATTTACAAGATAATGTATGCACAACCATCCTCCCTATCATGCTATAAAATCAAGGGAGTATGGCTCTCGACCCTCGGACCACCGATCACGCATTTCAATGCGCGATGGCCAAAGGTGCCAAGTGTGCAAATCAATGTGGAATGAATGCAACAAAACAAATGAATGCCTAGAGCTCTATCGTGCTTGATCAAGAGTGTCAGCAACCGAGGGTTAAGGCACGTTTTGTCACTTCAAGTACGAAACGTCCCTCAGCCCTCATGTTTGGTTTGACACCCCAAACCAAACACAATGCAATGCATGCAACAAAGTACAATGCAACATGAGAATGTAAGGCAATGTAACATGAGCATGCCAAGTGCAATGTGGTGCAACCTAACATGCAAACAGCATGGCAATGCAACAAGTATGTAATACTACAATGCAACCTAGATACAGAAATACACAAAGTGATAGACATGCAACAATGACACCAATCATAAGGATGCAACAACATGCAATGCGATAAGCATACAACAATATACAAATGCATGATCCAAGGACTTACACTAAAGATGCATAGACCTCAGCCGTGCCAAAATAGTAGCCAAAACACCCAAATCAAGGTACCAAAAGGGAGTCATGCATGCACATACATAGATCTGTAAGCTAGGCAACGATGCACAATCCTCAACCATGAGCAAAATGGGATAACCATGGGAACATGACAATGCAATGAGCTCTGAAATCATGTGAAGGATGATGCCAAATCATATACACAAGTGAAGCATAGCATGCTAATGGGCTCAATGCCCAAAGCTAGTCAAGGGGCTCTCACCATGGCCATGTCAACCAAGACAGTCCTAGGGCAGGCCAAAACAAGGCTAGAACATGCATAGAATGTGGTCAAAACATGCTAGAAAAGGTGAGCACAAAACAAGACGCATACAAGGCCAAAAGGGGGAATTGCACTACACCCATTACATCCAAACATGGCATGACTCAACCAAGGAAAATCAGAGCTATAATATGTTAAAACAAACCCCAGAACCCAATGAGATGGCATCCCAAAGACCTAATCATGGAGACATACACAATGGCCCAATCCTAAGGCACAAAACAACAACTCTTCAAAGCATTGACAAGATGGCAAATATAAGTGTGTGGCTACACTACATGGACTGAAACATGATTTCAAATGATGCCAAATCATGAGAATAGTCAAAACAATGCATGCTAGCAACTTGGTACACAAAGCTCAACAAGCTAGGATGAACTAAGGCTATACAAAGCAATGCACATATGATCAAATCAACACCAAACAGAGCTTAAACATGGTGAAACATGACTAAAAGTCCCTTGGAGTTGAGCCGAAATATGCAAGCATGATGGTCCAAATGCAAAATACATGTTAAGGCAATAGAAGGGATTACAAGGCAAGTAGATGGTGCATGCAAGAGACCAACAAACCAACTTAAAACAGAGGTATATCATGCCAAGATAACACCAAATACTTGCTGAAATGGGGCCAAAACATGCTAAGTAAACATGCTACAATGGTGAGCCAATAATGTAAGCAAATGAGACACAAAGGGAGGGGGGTGTCCCTCCCCTATTCCAGACTTCAAAACCACTTCTCCACCACTGAAAATCCACTGGATTTCAGTGGTGAGAAGATCAAAACAAAAAGGGTTCAAAGCTCAAAGAGAAGGTCACAAAATAAGGCCAAACAAGGCCTAAGAGGGGGTAGATAACCCCCAACCCAAAAGTAACCTTAAACAAACATATTTAGCATACAAAAACAGAACTTTTTTCAGTTGGACACTAAGCTTAAAATAGTATGCAAGTATTGCTAAAAGCTTAAGCAAAAATGGGGAATAAAAGAGTAGTTTGTCACCCTTGAAGAACACTTCAAGAACACCAACTCCAGCACCTCCTTCTGATCAAAACCAACTCAAAAACTCTGAAATCAACTCCTTAGCACCTCAGTAACCAAGGGATAGTGTACCACTAGGTGCTTTAGTGCAAAAATATGAACAAAAACACCCTTTAGAACACTATTACACACACAACTATAGAGAGAGAAGAGATATAGAGAGACAGTGATATATATCTTCTATATCAGTTGGCTGAACCTCTGGAAAGGGAGGGGAGGCTCCCTTCTTATAGGAAGTCCAATTCAAAGCTTCCAAGAGAAGCAAAATGTTGGTTCAAATCCCTCCATGCACGTGTATGGAGGGCAGAGTTTGTGCTCCCCAGTTGGCACAACTAGCATACACAATGCCTGAAAAAGGCAAAGAAAAGGCCTCGGCCAGAAAATGTGGCCGATCGACCAAAACAATGGCCGGCCGACCAAATATAGTGCCGATCGGCCAACACTCTTGGCCGATGGCAAGAAAAAGGGGCCGATGGCCTCATGCCCTGGCCGGTGGGTTGAGGGGATGGCAAACAAGCCACCATCTTCCCTTAGAAGCAAAAACACAAGTGTTTGGTCCACAACCAAGCACAAAATAGACAAGTTGAGAGATCTTGAGGCAAGGCGCGTAGCCGAGACCTCCGAGATCTTGAGGCAAGGCGCGTAGCCCAGCAAATAGTGTAGTCCGCCATCTGTAGTCTGCTTTTATACTTGCTGTATACTGTACACATGGCACACACATACTCTACTTTACACTGACTGTACACTGCTTACACTGTACACTCTGCACAATACACTGCACAACACATGGCTCTGCAATTTCTGCTTTTACTTCTGTATTTGCTTTATCTGATAAATGCACTGGTATTTGCCTTGCAGTTGTGGGTTTATGCCTACTTTCCCAGGCTTGCTCCCGTACCCGATGCAGAGACCCCTCTGGTCGTCCCATTCTCACGCCGTTTCGACGGGAGGTGCGTGCGGAGGCCCCGAGAGGCATTTAGCTTTTTCCGCCGTTACTTTGACACCATCACCCCCGCCGAGGTATGTTTTACTTGCAGTTCATTTAAGCTTCTTCTTTCCACTGCATGTTTCAATAACAGTAGGTAACAAACTGTATTTCATTTTCAGATTACCTGGCGGCCGTGGGCCCCACTGCTAGCCGTGACACGGGATCGGTTTGTCGGTGCCGATGAGACCTCGCGTTTTCGGATTCTGCTGGAGGGCCTGGTCTGTCGGGCTTGGTACCTGGACGAGCGTTTCTTGCGTCAGACCCTGGGTTTACCGGAGCAGACAGTCCCGGTGCACCCTCCTGAGCATATGAGGGATACCAAGAGATTCATGGCCGAGCAGATAGCGGACTACACTATTGGCTGGGAGGCAGACGATTTCAGAGGCAAGGGCGATTACTCGAAGTACGTCTGGACCTTCATCATGCGACCTCTGAACGGCGGCCGCCGAGCGGAGAGAGAGGGACCAGCGGCGCCAGCGGCTGGAGTGGGAGCGGGGGCTGGAGGGGGAGCGTCGAGGAGAGCTCGAGTTCGTGGCAGGGGCGGAGTTCAGCGAGGACGGGGGACCGGTTGGCCTGCTCTGCCCGCTTCATTGACTTTCAGAGGGCAGGATGGGGCGACCTACCAGATCCCCTTTGCTCCTCCGCCGGCTGATCACGAGTTTGTCGGTGTCCCCGACTTGCCTCCGGTATGTATTACTTCATTCTAGTTCAGTCATTTCATTTTAGTTCATTTGATATTCGACAGAATATTGACGCACCTGATACTTTTGCAGGCGTCCTCCGAGTACACCCGGTAGTCATTGGAGATGAATGCCTCCATGATGGGGATGCTACAGCGGACCTTCGACCTCCTAGCCCTTTACAGCATTCCGGTATGTTCTTTCTGACCACAGCCTCAAACCATACACAAATTGCTTTACATAATCTGATGCACAACACAACATCTGATAAATTGCTCACGGCATCTGATACATTGTACTCACACATTGCACCCTGCGCTGATTCACTGCTCACAGTATACATACACTGTATTCATACACCGTATTCTGTACTGATTAAACTGCTCACGGCATCCACACACTGTACTCATACACTGTATTCTGCACGGATTCACTGCTCACGGCATTCACAGACTGTACTCATACACGACATTCCGCACAGATTCACTGCTCACGGCATTCACAGACTGTACTCATACACGGCATTCCGCACTGATAAACTGCTTCATATATACTGATGCATTTGCCTTTTATGCTTTTCAGCCTCCCTTCCAGATTCCTCTGGTGGGTGGCGCTCCAGCTGGACCTCCCATTTCTAGCCGGGATGGCAGAGTATATCCCCGCACCAGAGGAGGGCGCACTCACGTCGGGAGCAGCTCGCGGGCTCCAGTTCCAGATGACGAGTCTGAGGCAGAGACAGAGGCGGAGGAGACCGGTGATGGCTCGGACTCGAGCTCAGATGGCGATGCCCCTGGTGGTGCCCCTGGTGATGACGCTCCTGGACCTTCGTCCAGGAAGAGGACTAGGACAGATTGATAGCCCCGGAGTCATTTTTGACATTTGATACAGATTTTCGCTGTTTTTCTTCTTTTTGTACTTTTCTCTTTTTGGTAGTTAGAGTACCTTGTACTGCCGCAGGCAGATTTTGTTTCCAAAACTTATGTACGTGAAAAGATTATATGAAATGAAACGAACTTTTTGTCTGAAAGTTGTTATACTTGTGTATCTCATGCATTGCATCGCATTACATCATATCATATTACATCTCAATGTAAATAAAAACGATTTGTTGTCTAAAGATTGAGCACTTGTACTGCGATAATCGGATAGCCAACCAACCAACAACAAACAACTCATACAAACCACTACTCCAACTGAATATACAGCCCATACTCTACTGGGGATTGATCTGCATACAACTCATAATATAGCACTCGGTTCATTCTGCACATAACAGACCCTGAACAAATAGCCCAATCTGACAAGACGGACCACAAAACTGAAACGGTTGGAGTTGAAACACGCTCGAATGTCCCAAATTTCCCTTTTTTCTTCTGCCTCGCATGAATGTAGAGAATGGCACAGCATTCTGAGCACAAACGATTTTTTTTGAAATAAAGAACGGTTTTCAACCGGGGTATCGAGCCTACCACAGAACACAGTGAGACAGATTCAAACAAAGAAACAAAAGGCACACGACCTAACATAACGAGACATGCTCGGAAAAGACTCCAAGTTCAAATCGGGACCGACAAATCAAAAGACACGACACACGGACGTGTTTACACAAAGAGAGACCTCAAATCTCGGGGAGCCAATTCCTCCGGGTATACTTCCCACCCTTTCTGATTTTTGATACTCACATCACTCGGCTCTCAGGCTCGGGTTTTTTTTTCCTCAAAACCCTCTTGCTGACTTCTCTCTCTGCTTACACCTCTCTATTCTTTATTCTCTCATTTTTATCCCACCCCAGGGTGATCGATGGATGAATAGGAAGTCGCAAGTTCACGCCCAACACTATTAGCTCACGGCTATTTCTCCCGGTGGATAGAGTGCCCTTCTGGCGAATATGTTGACGGGGGAAAGACAGAAGACCTAACTCAATTGTGCCCCTAAGTCGTCATTTTGACCATTTTTTAGTTTTCTCCTTAAAACAGTTTTGATCAAGATGAGAGTTGGATTAACATACTCGTTCGATTTTTTTGATTTGAAAACCGTGCAAGTCAGGCTGCGACCACTGAAAATTTTCCTTTTTGGGTCCAAGAAGATGGTCCGATTTTGGAAAATGAAATAGTTCTCGAGAAAATAGTCAACTTCAGTAAAAATTTTCAAAAACTACTTTTGCAAACAATCAACGCTCGACGGGCGCGGAACTTACCCTCGAGATGCGCAACCTCGGATCGGGGGGAATGGGAAATTGCCCCTTGCTTAAAGGGGGTGCATGGCAACAGAAAGTTGCCCCTGGTTTGGACGGCAACTCGGGGCAACTTATGGCAATGCATGGCAACGGAAAGTTGCCCCTTGTCTGGATGGTGCCGCAGCATGCTGCAAACCGCTTTTATCAGTGACGACTGATCTCCAAAGACGATGGTCTGAACCAATATATGGACACAGTCACCTGGAAGGTGTTGGTGGTTAGACTTCAGGAGGAAGTTGACTGCGTGGTTGCGGTTGTCACGCCGAACTATTGGATTCAGAGGGGGCAAGGATGATCAAAACCATTACATGGGACGCTATGAAAGCGTTGGGGCTGGACTTCAAGATGAAGTTTCCTACGTATCCCAAATCTGGGAATCAAGCCTTACGTAGTTCCGGTTAAGGTACACTCGGGTATTAACCTTCACTTTTAGGCTCTAACTTTTGCCAAGGCGCCTGTTGCAGGTTTTCGACCTTGCGAGCTATGTTTTTCTTCTTTTCATTTTTTCTTTTGCTTTCTCTTTTTCTTCTCTTTTTTTGCTTTTCTTTTCCTTTTTTGTTTTCTTTTCCTTTTTTGTCCTTGTATTTTTTGTATTTTGTATTTTTTTGTTTTGCTCTAACTTTTGCCTGGGTCGCCCTTCCGGGTTTTCGATCCAGCGAGCCTCTCAAAGGGTAAAAGTGTAGCATAGCCCATGCCAAATGGTTTTGAGTTTGAAGCCTCTCTGTATCCGGGAGAGTGACTGTTGGGTTGATTTGCAGAAGAATCCATCACGGTTGCTTCATGATCTTTGCCTGGCGGGATCTGATCTTCTTGATCTGACTTTGATGCCTCTTGCTCGAGGGCTGCCTCAAAATGGGCCACACAGGCGTTTCATGGCACTGTTGAACATTTTGAACGGATTCCAGTTTCGCAACAGATAAATTGAATCTTGAGGCTGAGAGCGATCCTAGGCTGCACAATCTCAAGAGCAATTCCACACAGGTCTTCACAAGACCGCGCAAAACATTTTGTTTTTGAAAGTTTTTAAGAAAGCGACAAATCGCTCGCGCTGAAGATAGTGTGGAACCAGTCTGGATCAAGCCAGGGTCCTTCTCAGTACTCACGCTGACAGGCATGATTTCATTCATAAAAAAAAGCTTAGCATGCCTATCTTTCTCTCAGAAATGATCAAAGTTTTGCAAAACCCGAGGAATTGCTTCCTCTTCGTTTTTATCACCACAGTGTCCGAAAAGGGGTTTTTTGAAAAGCTTAGGTCATTATAACGATGTTCAAAGCACAAGAGAGTAGGTAGAATGTACTGTCGTTCCATTCGCATCCTCCGGCACAACTAGCTCAAATAGCAAATAAGCATGAGAACATGATAGCCGCAGCTGTTTCATTCAGGTTTGTTGGTATAACTGGCTCCGCGGCAACAACAGACTCAAAAAGCGAAAACAACTAATTACAAGACAAAACGGTGTTCGAGGCAACAACCTCGAAATCACCTGGTACACTATACAAGAGGGACTGACTCATTACAACAAGACAGACCTATAAACCAAAAGGACTGACTCACAACAATGAGACAGACTCAAATAAAACAAAAAATGACTCGATACCCAAGCCGGATTTCACAAAATTAGCATTCGAAGATGCTCAAAAATGCGTGCCAGACGCCTCATCAAAAACACTGGGCGCCGCTCACAAGTGGTCCAACCCTGATCACATACTCACGGTATCCGCATCCTCAAAATCCAATAGCTGGGTAGTAACGGACTTGGCTGAGGTGGGTGGGAGGATAACTTCGTTGTCAATCAAATCCTGCACCTCATGACGGAGGCGAAAACAATTGTCGTAGCGTGGCCTGTCTGCTGGTGGTACGCGCAGTACTGAGCAGGGTCATGAGTAGCAGGGAGATTCTTTGGGAGGGGCCGAGGCTCTAGGGGTTTAAGGTGTCCCCTCTCGGCAAGGATCTGAAGTGCCTTGGACAACGGCATGTAGAGAGCATGGAAGACCCTGCGCCCTCGGGGCAGGTACTTCGGAGGTTGAGTATTCTTGCTAGACGCACTAGCGAACGGGTCCGCAGGCGCGGACTTGGATTTCTGATCCTTTCCGGGTGCAGGGTTGGGAGCAGAAGGAACTGTCCTGGCATGACGGGGCCTATCCCGGTTTTCTGATTGACTGGAACTGCCCTCAGGCGGAGTGGGGAAAGCATCCTCCACAGCTTTTGTCACAATTGCAGATATCTGTTGCTTGTTCATCCCCCCGGCTTTCAAAGCCTCTACTGCCCACAGTAGTTGTTCGATCGGATCGGCATCTGTCTTCGTTTTGCCTTTGTCTCGGGCCTCAGCCTGATCTAGGACTTGAGTTGGCGTTGACATGTCATTGTTATAACTGGAGGCCATCTCCGGTTGACTAAGTTCAATAACAATTCGGCCCAACAGCGGGGGTTCTTGGGGTACAAAGCTCCCGGCATACGGTGCGGCTGGTGGCGAAGTAGACATTCCATAGGCGAGATCCGCCACGGATCTTTGAAGATCACCTATCATTCCCATTACTTCAAATGTAGTAGGCTCGCGAGCCTGATATAGTTGAGGGGTCCAAACCGGGTGCGCAGCGGGCGACCTGGGCAGATGCGGCATATCAACAGTAGTCTCACTGTGTAGGGTGATTCCTTGATCCAACGCAGCCGTCATGACCACGATCTCTTCTGAATTCTGCGTCATTCTAAATCCTGCCACAGCAAGGAGAAGACACTAGCTATTCTGGATCAGCTCTCTGACTCTCTGAACTGAAACGGAAAACAAGCAGTATTTCAGCCCCAGACAGATCAAACACGGTGTAGCCGATCAACTGCACTCTTCTACTGATCACTGTTCCCCAGAATCACTGTTCAAACTGAACTGATACGCTCCGACATAACTGATTCTCAACGACACTGATACTGGTGCCTGCAGGCCAGATACCCGGACGCAAACTGGTATATGCATTCCCTGTAGAGATACACTCTAAAAGCACATAGCAAGTAAATGAGAGCCAAAACACCCCTATGTTGGGGTAGGGTTTCCCTGTCCTATTTTGTTAGGAGCTAGGGTTTCACTACGCACGCAGCGGTTTCAAACAACCTAACATCGGGTAAGCAACCTGTCCTAGTTTGGAATGGTCACTATGGATTCCGAATATGCACTAGGTCGAATGGTCAAAAAAGGGTGCCCCGGTAAAACCGGGGTTTGTGTTCCCATACTGGCAGAGCCCGCAACCGGTCAGCCTTATGGTCATGCCTTGACAAGACAAGCCTCCAGCAAACCGCTCAGGAATAGCAGATGGCCAACACGGTGTCCTAGGCGCACCAATGCACATGCAATGCAAAGAAACATATAAGTGTAGTCAAAACGGGATATCACGAGTTCGAGTCAAGCTCTCTAAACTCCCCAGCAGAGTCGCCAGAAACTGTAGACGCGCCCTTGGGCTTCGCTCTACAGTTCGGACTCCCTTTTTGTTTGTTGCGGTTCTTAATCTGAACCAAAGAGTCCAACTCTGGCAAATCGTTTTGAGAAAAAAACAGATTTTGAAAAGAAGTGCCAAACATGGACTGCTTTGCCAGATACAGAGTCGCCACCTAAATATTTTTTAAAATGGGAAATTTAGGAAACCCTGACTCGGTGCCGAAGGCCACGTGTCCGTCATCACCAAAGTTGTCTTGGCTGGGAGCTTGGGTACGATCGAGGAAGGTCAGCTATGAGCACCCCCTTTCGCCCGGTCCGAAGACCGGCCTCTACTAACCATGATATCCGATTTTGAAA
The DNA here is from genome assembly GCA_030407325.1 of Camellia japonica. Lineage (NCBI taxonomy): Eukaryota > Viridiplantae > Streptophyta > Magnoliopsida > Ericales > Theaceae > Camellia > Camellia japonica. The sequence goes on along the minus strand of JAPPVO010005680.1, from coordinate 3,952 downwards.
ACGTTATGTGTTCTTATTCCGGTTATTAGCCTAGAATTACTATGTTATGCGCGCAGCAAACAAGTATAGACTAGATTGCCTAATTTGGAAACAAGCATTGCATATCCGTTTGTTTTGAAAAGCGCTTTGGAATTTGCTACTCGCAAGTAGGCTAAAACACGGATTTCAACGAGTTTTTCCAACTCAAACAATCCAACCTTCACCCACAGGCAATCAGACAGTTATATCATATAAGCATTTAGCCACATGGTAATCATGCTGTCATGTTAACATTCACACGCATGCGAATGCTAAAGCATAAATACTCACATTGTACTCCGTGCCAAAACACTGAACTAGTTAGCAAACATGTATGTCCTAGTTCATGTTAAAGTGACTAATGCAACACATGCAAGGGTGTAATCTAGACAGGCTCGGCTATCCTAAGCATGGCATGTGAAATGCTACGAGTAACAAGTATTCAATTTGAAAATTCAAATACAATGCAATTAGCGTGATGTACCGAGCCCGGTGCATGTCAACAAATGCATGGATGCACGCATGCATAGCATAAGGTATGCTAAAATAAACATGCCCTAATACTAACCATCGTAAGCGGATAAATAAAAGAGAAGAAAGAAGTGGGGGTTGGAAGACATGCACACCACTCAGACACGCTTATTACAGATTTGCCCTCGCCCGGAGGGACCAAAAGAATATACAAATTAATTAACTACGCAAGCTAATTAAATATTACAGATCAATTAAATTTACTAAACAAATTAATTAATCTAATTAAAACAGTAAAGCCCTCGGGAAGCGGGTCAGATGCAGCGCATGCTCGGGACTTGCTCGGAATCGCACTGCCATGCATAGTCTGCCTCTGTTTTCCCTGCTTTGCCTCTGTGAAGACTGCCAAAGTCTCAAGGATGCTTCTCTGGATACTGGGAATCACCACCGGCTAAATAGAATAGCCACCGGCAATGAATTTTGGTCATCGGCACAAGATTCATCCATCGGCTGATAATATACTGCCGGTCGGCACTGAATACTGCCGGTCGGCAAAGAATGCCTGCAGAACCTGCAACTCATAGCAGCAGAGGGCAAAACTTGCATGGCAATACAATTCAAACAATGTATGCACCAATCATGTCCCCTATCATGTTTGTGACTCAAAGGGGCATGTGTCTCGGTTCTCGGACCACCAATCACGCATTTCCATACATTATGGCCCAAAGAATCAAGTGTGCAACTTTCATGTCTAATGAAATGCAAACCAAACAAACAAACCAAGGCCCAATTCCTATCATCAAGTCAAGGAACAAGGCATGCATGCAAGATGCAATGCAACCTAGGCAAACAAGCTAAGGATGCAACATGGCATGGCAAGACACTTATGCAAGCATACAAGCAAACATGAGGCAATGTACAAACATGTAAGATAAGCATGCAACCAAGCAAATAATGGTCTTAAACATGACTTGGGCAGCCCTAATTAGGCCCAAAACAGTGGCCAAAACCATGGAAGTGAAGGCCAAAATGCAAACAAACATGCAAGCACTCATGATCCAACACTTAGGCATATAAAGGCAACTCTTAAGCACACTTAAGAGACCAAACAATAGACAATTAGCATGCAATATTAGCTCTGAAAATCATGTCAAAATGTGGTGCCAAACCAACTCAAATGAGATAAGCATAAGCATGCAAGCACGGTCCAAGTACTTAAGGCAAGTTATGGAGGCTTGAACCAAGGTCAATTCCACCAAGCCTCACAAGGCTAAGGGGGCTTAAAACAGGTCAAAAGAAGGCTTAAACAAAGCCAAGGGTGCACCTAGATGGTATCTAAGTGGCTCAAATCCGAAGGCATACATAATGACCAAAACATGGAGCATACAACACAAGCTTTCAAAGCAACAATGAAGCCTCTAAGGCAAGTATGCAAACATGTTAAGTGGACTGAAATTTCATGCTAAGTGGTTCCAAACCACTGAAATAATGCAAGCAATACATGCTATACACTTATGCACTTAAGGCCAACAAGCCAAATATACAAAGGGGCTATACAATGCATGCTAGGGTCAACCCAAACAACCTAGGACAGACCTTATACATGGCAAAACAAGCACAAAAGCTTCACAAGACTAAGCCTAAAACATGCTAGAATAATGGTTAACAACCTAAGGCATATTAAGGCAACAACAAGGCATTGCAAGGTAGGTATGCAAGGCATGCATGGTGTACCAAAACCAACACACAACAATGTTATATTGAAGCAATATAAACATAAAATGCAGCCAAGGCATGACCAATAAACACTCAAACATAAGCTCCCTTAAGAGAACAAAAATGGTCCCTTTCAAGGACAACAAGGAGAGGGGGTGGCCCCCTCCTCCTTGAGAGTTCAAGGCACCATCTTCACCACTGAAATCCCTCAAAATTTCAGTGGTGAAGAGGCCCAAACACCAAAGTCTCGAAACTTGCACAAAATAGCACAAAAATGGGGCCTTTCAAGGCCTAAGGGTGGGCAAACACACCCAAACCACAAAACACTCCTAACAAACAATCAAGAGGGCCTAAAAACAGAACTTTTTTATGTTATACACTAAACACAAAAACAGCTCTAAGATAGGTAGAAATAGGATGCAAAAATGGGGTAAAAAGGACTAGTTTCTTACCCTTGAAGCCTTTCTTCAACAATGGTGATCTTGTTGCCTCCTTAAGCTTCAATAGTCAAAAATAGCAAGAACAAGCCCTTAGAACCTCAGTAGCCAAAGGAAGGTGAAGCACTAGTGTTTGTGTGCAATAATGTGGACTAAAACACCTAGAACATAAAGAGAGAAAAAGAGATATAGGAGATATGTATCAACCCTAACCCTAAAACCAGAGCTTCTCTCTGTGTTTTTCTCTCCAAAATTCTCTAACCCCTATGCCAAGAGGAGAGAGCCTTCTCTTATAGGCAACAAACTTGTAAAGCTTATACAACAAGCTTACAAGGAGAGCATCCCTCCATACACGTGTATGGAGGGGAACCAAATGCCACACAGCTGTCCTAAAATATCTGCAAAAGTAGATGAACAGTAGTCGGCTGGCCAAGAATGTCATTTTGACAAAAATGACTGCCGACCGGCAACAAATAGTGCCGACCGGCCACATACATTGCCGGTGGCAACAACAACCAGCCGGTGGCCTCTAGCCACTGCCGGTGGTGTGTGGGGATGCCTCACAAGGCATTCCCTGCCCCTCCAAGGCAAAAAACAAGTGTTTGGTGCAAAACCAGACACAAAACGGTCGAGTTCGGAGATCCTGAGGCAGGGCGCGTAGCCGAGACCTCCGGGAACTCCAAACGAACACAGACATGGATGATCACCGGGTGTTCGAACGGTGACGTCCAAGTCTTGAGGACGGTCAAAAATGGGGTGTCTACAGTTGCCCCTCTTTGACAGAACTCGAAAGTCATAACAATGACGGGAGTGAATGTCAAAGTCCAGAGACGACCCATTTTTGACAAGGCCGAAGACTTGGACAAACATGCAAGACAAACAAGGTATGCGCCCGGAGGAAGGGGCAAAATGCAAGACAATGCAAGAAGCTGAGCATAACTTATGATCATGCAAAGAAAGCTGTAACGAAGCACACATGCAACAGTTTTAAGCTAGCATACACCAGACTACACTACAATGCAGAAAGGATGTAAGAGAATTATGTAATTCTCGAAACATCTCACGCGGAGGATACAATACCTGTGCAGCTCGTCCGGTTGCACCGGCCTCAAATGAGCCGTACATACAATATCGTGCCTGTAAAGAAAACAAACTTAACAGGTACAATGTCGTTAGCAATATGCATGACAATGCAAATGAGGCACGCATGCTAATGCAAATGACGACACGCATGCCAACAAAAATGTGACACGCATGCCAATGCAAATGAGGCATACGTGCCTATGAGAATGAGGCACACGTGCCAATGC
>JAPPVO010005678.1:0-32989 GCA_030407325.1 Camellia japonica | reverse complement strand
CCCAAAAAAGGAAAATTTTCAGCGCTCATAGCCTAACTTGCATGATTTTAAATCAAAAATCGAACAAGCATGTTGATCTAACTCTCATTTTGGTTAAAACTGTTTTAGTAGAAAGCAAAAACAAAAAATGGTCAAAACGATTGACTAGGACACAGTTGAGTCAGGTTCCCTGTCTTTTCCCCTTTATCAACGCACTTGCCAGGAAGGGCACTCTACCTGCCAGAAAATGCACAACTGAAGGGCACAACAAAAGGCTGAAAGCTCTCACATCCTCCGAGCAACAAGGTATCAAGCCAAGCGCGAAGCACGAACTGGAATGAGACCAGAGATTCCACTCCTCATCTGGACAGATCTTATCACGTCCAAACTCCCCAGCAAAGCATCATCAACCGATGCTAGCTGCAGATTTGCTACACACCCAGTTGTAGCGCAACCCCTCTGTGGGAGGAATTCACTAGCTGTGTGCAGAAGAAGAAGAATCTAGTAGAATGCTAGGGGCACGAGCCCACAACTTGCTGTTTATCCATCAACCCCCAGGGGAGGGATGAAAAATGAGAGATTGAAGAATAGAGAGATGTGCGACGAGAGAAAAAGTGAGAAAAGGGCTTTTTCAGAAAAACAGAGCTTGAGGGCCGAGTGATGTGAGAACCACAAATGAGAAAGGGTGGGAAACACTACCCAAGGAAACAGGCTCCCTGTGCACGTCTGGGTCGTGTCTTTTTGTTTTATCTCGATTTTGTTTTGGGTCGTTTCGAGTGTTACTCGATGTGTCTAGGTTGTGTGCCTTTTATTTCCTTGTTAAGTCGTTTTGCTGCGTTCAGTCGTAGGCTCAATACCTGGTCGAAAACTTATCTCTCAATTTCAAAAAAAATCGTTTTGTGCTATGAGTGCCGTGCCGTTCTCCACATTTGTGCAAAACAGTATTCGTTCTTTCATAAAACCGCAGGGTTCAACCCAGGTCATATGAGAACAGTAAAACCAGGATCTATCTGAAGCTATGAATTTCGGGCTGCAAAGCAAACGCAAAAGAGAAAAATATCGGGCATCTGAGTTGGTTCTAACTTCAGTAAGCTCCGAGATCGTATTTCGTGTGTACCTCTTCAGGTCTTGCCAATGCTCCGAAGTATGAGTGTGCCTCTACCTCAAGCTCAAGATCAAGTCTGCTTCAAGCCAGAATGGCAATCAGAAGTGCTCTCATCGAGTACCGTTTCGTGCCAGGGACATCTTGGCCGTGTTTGCAATGAGTTCCTAGGAGACCAACTGCGACGGTGGAAACTAGAGTTCGAATGGCTGATGCCTAGAACGTAAAGGTTCGGGATTTCCGAGACTAAAGTCTGGTTTAAATACCCAGAGGCGTGCCCTCGGCTTGAAATCCGTATGGAAGCCCCATAGGTTGAGATAGCGTGTATGCACCTCAATTCTGGATACTGAACCAACCTAGTCTGTCACCCCGTTGGAGAATAGGGAAAGTTGTGAATATGATCAGGAAGAAAAGCAGCATCCAAAGTATTCTACGTGTAGAACCCTTGTCAGCATTCCAGAGCCTTTGTACTGCGAGTTGAAGGTAAAGTGTTCGAAGAGCACAAGGGGAGATCCCCGTCGGAGAAGAGCGGTTCACCGCCACTCACCTCGTGAGGTGCTTTCTAAAGCGCCGCTTTGTCCATTTATTGCTTTCCTTAAGCATCATGCATTGTAATGCATTGTACCTATCAAGTTTCTTTCTCAATCATGCACGATATTGTATGTACGGTTCATTCAAAGAAGTTCCGTTTGAGATCATTTATTAGTGTATCAATCACACTTCATTCATTTTGTGTAGCTATCACACACATCCTCATTTTGTGTATCTATCACGCATATATTCACTTTAGTGTATCAATCACACTTCATTTAGTTAGTGTATCAATCACACTTCATTCATTCAGTATATCAATCATACTCTGTTCACTAAGTGCATCTATCACACTTCGTGTTCACATTCAGTATATCTATCATACTTACTCACTAAGTGCATCTATCACACTTCGTGTTCACATTCAGTATATCCATCATACTTGTACACTAAGTGCATCTATCACACTTTGTGTTCACATTCAGTATATCTATCATACTTGCTCACTAAGTGCATCTATCACACTTCGTGTTCACATTCAGTATATCAATCATACTCTGTTCACTAAGTGCATCTATCACACTTCGTGTTCACATTCAGTATATCTATCATACTTGCTCACTAAGTGCATCTATCACACTTCGTGTTCACATTCAGTATATCCATCATACTTGTACACTAAGTGCATCTATCACACTTTGTGTTCACATTCAGTATATCAATCACACTTTGTTCACATAGTGCATCTATCACACTTCGTGTTCACATTCAGTATATCTATCATACTTGCTCACTAAGTGCATCTATCACACTTCGTGTTCACATTCAGTATATCTATCATACTTGCTCACTAAGTGCATCTATCACACTTCGTGTTCACATTCAGTATATCTATCATACTTGTTCACTGAGTGCATCTATCACACTTCGTGTTCACCTTTGGTATATTAATCATACTTGTTCACTAAGTGCATCAATCACACTTCGTGTTCACATTTAGTGTATCCATCACACTTGTTCACTAAGTGCATCTATCACACTTCGTGTTCACCTTTGTATATTAATCATACTTGTTCACTAAGTGCATCAATCACACTTCGTGTTCACATTTAGGTATCCATCATACTTGTTCACTAAGTGCATCTATCACACTTCGTGTTCACCTTTGGTATATTAATCATACTTGTTCACTAAGTGCATCAATCACACTTCGTGTTCACTTATTGTGCGTCTATCACACTTTGCATTTGCCTTTTGTGTATCCATCACACTTTGCTCACTTCCTTCACTTAGTGTATCAATCACACTATGTTCATATTGTGTATCAATCACACACACTTGCTTTGTATTTATCACACTATGCCTACTTTGTGTATCAATCACACACACTTGCTTTGTATCTATCACACTATGCCTACTTTGTGTATCTATCACACGTTCGCTTTGTGTATCTATCACACACTCACCTAGTGTATCCATCACACTTTGCTTCATATAGTGTATCCATCACACTCGCTTCACTTTGTGTATCTATCACACACTCACCTAGTGTATCCATCACACTTTGCTTCATATAGTGTATCCATCACACTCGCTTCACTTTGTGTATCTATCGTACATGTTCGTGAAGATTCCATAATTCTCCGCATCCTTAACTGCATGAAGTGTAGTTGTTGCTTTGCATTCTTGCTTAAAATTGTTGCATCTATTTGCGAATACTTGCTTCATTACAGCTTGCTGCATTTGCATGATCATTTGGCTCCGCGCCTATCACTTTGCATTTTGCCCCTTGCCTGCGGGCACGCCTGCGGGCACACATGTTTCTGTTTATCTTGAATGACTGTCTAAGTCTTCGGCCTTGTCAAAAATGGGTCGTCTCTGGGCTTTGACATTCACTCCCGTCACTTCGTGACTTCCGAGTTCTGTCAAAGAGGGGCAACTGTAGACACCCCATTTGTGACCGACCTTAAGGCTCAGACGTCACCGATTGAGCGCTCGGTGATATTGCATACTGTGCTCATTCAGAAGTCTCAGAGTCGCGGCCGTGCGCCCTGCCTCCGAACTTCCGAATCCTCTTCTGTGCCTTGTCTCGGTTTGCGAACCAGACTCGGTTTTCTCTGTTTTCTTTCCTGAGGGAAGGGAGTGGTCCTGTAGATCATCTCTCGGTGGCCGTGAGCTACTTTTCGTGGCCGTAGGCCATTTTGCCCATTTCGGAGCCCGGTTCCCGGTTTTCGGAGCCGTCAGGCCGTGTGCCTCGGTTCGGGACCGCCCAACCATCTCCGATTTCTCCGGTTTTTGGCAAGTGCCTCTGTTTTATTATTATGAAGAACACTGGGGCCCCTGATGCCCACTTCGTGGCCGTATGCCACTTTCGGTGCCTGCAACCGGTTTTCGGGACCCCGAACTGCGTGATTTGGGCCCCGAGCATTCATTTTGCATCGGTTTTCTCTGATTTTTGGCAGGTACCTCTGTTTTATCATTCCGAGGAACACTGGGGTCTCTGATACCCACTTCGCTGCTGAACACCACTTCCGGTGCCCGCAGCCCATTTTCGAGACCCCGAACCTCGCGGTTTGGGTCCCGAGCGTTCATTTCTCATTAGTTTTTGTTCAATTTTGGCAGGTACCTCTGTTTCAGCATTAGGAAGATCACTGGAGGGTAGGAGGCCAGCAATTATCTCAGATAACCAGTTTCGCTTCTCCGGCGCCCGTTTTGCTCACTTCCGGGCTAATGTTGAACACCCTGGGGATATTTTCTTCCAACCAAAGCTACATATCTGTGATCATGGGACATGGGAGGACCCTAAAAGAGCATGGTCGGCCAGCAATTCAAAGTTTCATTTTTGAGCCCTCCTTCAAGCTCTATGTTGTGGCTCCTGCTTCAGTGTTGCCAATTTCCGACCTTGGAACCTTGTTCTACACATCTGGGAGGACCCTAAAAGTTGGTGGTCGGCAGAAATTGTTGTTTTCATTTTTGAGCCTCTCCTTCAAGTCCTATGTTGTGACTCCTGCTTCAGAGTTGCCAGATTCCGACCTTGGGGCCTTATTCTACACATCTGGGAGGACACCATTGCATGGTGGTCGGCCAGAAAATTTGCACTTCATTTTTGGGCCATGGCCGGCCGGCCAGGGTGAGTGGCTGGCCGACCAGGTGGGGTGGCCGGCCGGCCACCTCCCAGAAATTTACCTGCCGGCCAGCTTTCTGCTTTCCAGCCCTTTTCAGCTGTCCGGATATTTTTCAAAATATCCCGGCATCCGGGGATGGGGATATTTTGGGAGGGAATGCTTGGATGCAATTCCCTCCCCTTTTACACCTTTTCTTCCCTATTTGAAGGCATAGCCTCCTCCTTTGTTGAGGTTACAAGATTTCATCTCAAGACTCTCTCTTCAAAAGCCTCCATTTTCACCTCCAAAACCCTCAAAGTTCTTCAAGCTTCCTAGCTCAATCCTTCATCAACCCTAAGCTCCACCTTCACCACTTCCATTACAGCAGCAAGGAAGTGTTCTTCAGAGGCTAAGAGGCAACAATTTCAAGCCAAGAGGCCACCAAAGTTGGATCTTCAAGGGTAAGCCTCTAAATCCCTTTTTCTAGCAAAATTTTGAGTCATTTCTTAGCCCTATTTGCTTTTTGTTTTGGACTCCGACCCCTACTGGTTTTGTGCTTATTTTGAGCCCCTCTACAACATTGTAGAAGGGCCCAATCTCATTTGGTGTCTCTATGATATACTTTCTTCAATATCACTCTTTAGGCCATTGTTTTGCATGCTTTGTTTAGCTTTTGAGTGATCTGATTTCGAGTATACTATATACTGTGAGTGGGCTTATTTTGAGCCCCTCTTCAACATTGAAGAAGGGCTGAGCCATGTTTGACTTCTCTATCATGCACTTCCTTTGAAATGCTTCCATTTTACCGTAAAATTGCATGATTTTTTGGCCTATTTGTGATCCGAGTTGGAGCATTCAACATACTGATATTGTGCTTATTTTGAGCCCCTCTTCAACATTGAAGAAGGGCTCAACCTGGTTTTCTTGCTCTACATATCACTTGCTTTGAATTCTTGTCACAATCTCATTTTGCATGCTTTTTAAGCTCACCATGCTTCGGATTTCAGCCTTCATCAGGCCTAGACAGAGCCTTATTTTTGCCTATTTTCATATTTTGTTAAGGGCCTTAGGCCATTTGATGACTGGTTTTGGTACCTCATGTTGTATCCTCCATACTTTCCGTAAAATTGCATGCTTTGTTAGGCTTGCTTGACTTCGGATTTGAGCCTTCATCAGGCTTAGAAAGTGTCTTAGAATAACTCATTCTTCATGTTTTGTTAAGGGTCCAAGGTTGTTTGGTCATTGCTTATGGTACCTCATGTTGTAGCCCCTTATTGGCTCATTTTTGCATGCTATGTTAAGCATATCTACATACTGAATTTAGGGATGTCATCTACTGTAAATGTGCATATTTTTGGCCCCTCTTCAATGTGGTAGAACTGTTTTTCGTTTGAGCATTGTATATACTACTTGCTTTGTAAATTCCCTCTTTTCCCCCATTTTTGCATGCCATTGTTGCCATATCTATACTCACAATTTGGTCATGTTTTGTACTGAAAAGATGATATTTTTGGGGCTGCCTTGCTACTGCTTTTGCTTTCATGTATCAATTTTGCATGTTTAGTATGGCTATAGGCCATTTCGGGTACTTAAAATCACATTTCGGGATGATTTCATGCATTGGTTGTCATTTCGTATCATTTCGGGGCTGTTTTCCCCTTCATTTAGGTGCTGAAATTTGGTTTGCATACTTGCATATCATTTCCCGTGCCATTTCATGCCTTCGGGCCATGCCTCGGTTTGCGCGCCCGTGTGCACACTTCGAGGCACCTCTGTTTATCCGACGGCATCTTATGTGAGTGTGGCTGAGGCCCTCTCATGTTAGTGTAAGCCCAATTTGCATTTTCATGCCTTTATCCATCGCCTCAGTTTGCGCGCCTGTGGGCACGCATTTCGAGGCACTTCATTCTCATCTCCCGGCCTCTTATGTGAGTGTGGCTGAGGCCCTCTCATGTTAGTGTAAGCCCAATTTGCGTTTTCCATGACATTTCATGCTTTAATGCATCGCCTCGGTTTGTGCGCCCGTGTGCGCGCATTTCGAGGCACTTTGTTTTTATCCGACGGCCTCCCGTGTGAGAGTGGCTGAGGCTCTCTCATGTTGGTGTAAGTCTATTCTGCATCCCGTATGCCATTTCATTCCATTTTGTCATCGCCTCGATTTGCGTGCCCGTGTGCACGCATTTCGAGGCACTTCGGTTTTATCCGATTTTGCATTTCACATCATCGCCTCGGTTTGCGTGCCTGTGGGCACGCATTTCGAGGCACTTCGGTTTTATCCAATTTGCATTTCACATCATCGCCTCGGTTTGCGTGCCCGCGTGCACGCTTTTCGAGGCGTCTCATCTTTATCTCATTTTCATCTCATTTTCACAGCATAGTGCATACCAGGTTGTATCTTAGATTGCATTCATGTATTTCCTCGGTTTGCGTACCCGTGTGCACGCATTTCGAGACATCTCATTTTCATCAGCATTGTGCATGCTAGGATTGTGTTTTAGTCGCATTTCATGCATATCATGCATACTGCATTGTGTTCGGGATAGGAGTTAGCCGGGCACGGGAAACGAGGTACGTTTCGTACTCCGAGTGACGGAACGGGTCTCAATTCCCAGTCGCCGACACTCCGGATAACCCATGATGGAGTTAGGTTTTGTTGTAACATTCACGTACATTCATTCTATATTGAGTTGTGCAATTCGGTTCCTCGGCCATCATGCATCGGTATGCGTGATTGGTGGCACGAGGATCGAGGCATGCATATATTTGTGAAATACATTGCTATGCCCTTTTACTGCTCTCTGTTGCAGCAAATAAGGAATCAACAACTTTTCAGAGTTTGGCGCGCGTTTCGAGAAAAATTGCAAACAGAGGCTAGATTGGGCATCCCAGTGGATTTCCGCGCAACACAGTCCAGCATACATCATTCATCAGAAGCGAGGCAGCCCCTGGCTTGCATGCCAGTTTACAGTCTTTATTAGTTAATTAGTTAATTAATTAGGAATGTGTATAAAGTTTCGGACTGTATATCTCGGACTGTATATTTATTCGGACCCTCTGCGCGAGGGCAATGTTGTAATAAGTATGGGTGAGTGTGATGTATGTCTTCCAACCCCACGTCTTTCTTCCCTTTTATTTACCCGCTTATGATGGTTAGATATAGGGCATATTTCAATTAGCATACAGTATGACAGCATGTTTGCATCATTCATCTGTTTTGCATGCACCGGGCTCGGCGCATCATACAAACTGCATTTGTATTTCAATTCCAAATTGAATACATGATAGTTGTAGCATTTCACATGCCATGTTTAGAATAGCCGAGCCTGTTATAGTTGCATTTTTGCATGTGTTGCATTAGGCATTTCTGTATATCTAGGATCATGCATGATTTCTAATCGGTTTTCCGTTTTTGGCTTGGAGTACTCGGTGAGTTTTATGCTTTAGCATCCTTGCATGCGTGTGAGTGTTGCCATGATAGCATGCTTACCATGAAGCTAAATGCTTATGTGCTATAACTGCCTGAATGCCTGTGGGTGGAGGTTGAGTTACTTGAATTGGGACGAATCATTGACTGTATGTTTTAAGCCCACTAGATAGTGGCAAAATCATGTTTTCAAAGCCCACCTGAGGGTGGCCAATCCGCGTCTTAGCCTACCTGCGGGTAGCACCATCAAACCATTTTCAAACAAACAAACATGAAATGTTTTGTTCCAATTCAGGCGGCTCAGTCTATACTTGTTTGCTGCGAGCATCACATAGTAACCTAGGCTAATAACCGGAATAAGAGCATACAATGTTTTCAAAAACAGATATCATGGTTAGTAGAGGCCGGTCTTTGACCGGGCAAGCGGGGGTGCTCACGATGTGACCTTCCCCAATCGTACCCAAGTTCCCGAGCCAACTTTGGTGATGACGGACACGTGGCCTTTGGCACCGAGTCAGGGTTTCCTAAATTTCCCATTTTTAAAATATTTAGGTGGCGACTCTGTATCTGGCAAAGCAGTCCATGTTTGGCACTTCTTTCAAAAAATCTGTTTTCCAAAACGATTTGCCGGATTTGGACTCTTTGGTTCAAGATTAAGAACCGTGACATTTGAGTCCTTGAACTGTAGTGACCCCAATATGAACAGAACGGGACCTTAACCCTCCCGGGGCGTTCGGGGACGTCTACAAAGGCCCATAACACTTGAAAAACTACTCAAATTTCCATTTAAACAAAATCTACATGCAACAATACAAGATCAAGCCTGAAATTGAGATGAAGACCATGAGTATACACATACAAGCTTCATTCCTTAACATTTATGGTGATCTCCCCCAAATATAACAAATATAAACATGATACCATGGGGTAATGATACAAAATCAAAGATTGAAGTAGAATTTCATACAACACCTAAATTTGGTGTCAAAGTAACCCCTTGAGGAGAAACCCTCATTAAGCAACATGATTCATACATAATCATCAATTATAAACCTTAAGTTACCTTAACAAGAAGAACTTGAACTTACTTTGATTTAAATTCCACAACACCAACAATTTGCCAAGCTCTTTGTTGAATTACTTCTTTCCCCCAATTCTCTTCTCCCCTCTCTCTTATTTTCTCTCTTATTTTTCTCTCCCAAAAAGGGTCTCACGTTTTTTGATCTTAGGGCCAAAACAAGACTTAGATATATAACAAAATATCAAAGCATATAAGACAAAAATCAATCGTTTTATCATTCTAAAATTGAAATTTCGTAAACATGCCTAATTTTACCAGAAAATTATGCTGATCACAGATATATAATTAATTTCAGATAATTAAGCCGTTAAGATGCCCAATTTCTAAGTCAAACGTGTTAATGGTGACAGATAGTTTTCTTGTGAAACAGATAGACTTCTTTTAAACTTGGGATTTACTTACTTAGCCATAATTCCACATGGAAATTCACAATAAGCATATAAATATACAGAATAAGGAAACTGAAAGTATACCAGGATCATAGACGAGGGTCGGGTTATTACACTTTGAGTCCCAAAGTTTTTATCCAAATTTCTATTATTTTTGACTTTTTAAATAAAAAAATACGAGCAAGGATCCTTTAGAGTTTTTTTTTCCTAAAGTTTCCTAGAGTGGTGCATTGTGTGGTTGAGATTTAATGACAAGTCACATCAATTTTTCAGCATTAAATGTCAACCACACAATACACCACTTTAGGAAACTTTAGGAAAAAAACACTCTAGAGGATCCTTGGTGAAAAAATACATTTGTAATCATATTATTTGTTCTTTTCAATTTGTTGTTATTTTCTTTAAATTTCATTAATCAATATGGTAAGTTTTTCAAAAATGGGAACAGGGTAAACGATTTTCAATTCTCTCCCTTCCCTTTTCCAAAAATACAACTACAAAAAAGAAAAACAAAATTAAATAAAGAAAGACATTAACAAACAGAGGAACCAACAAAAATCGCATACCTCAAAATACATTCTCTACACCTTTCACAGTCGAGTTTGGTTTCAATCATTCCAATCTCTTTCTTAAGGCCATTAAAGGATAGACAATTTCTTATCTCTTCATACTGTAAATTTGTTTGTCAATATAGATGTATATATTATGTTAATTTTGTATATTACTCAGGCTCGTTTGGCAACGTTTAATTTTAGTTTAAAAGTGAAAAAGTCACTAAAAATATCAAAAAGCTAACAACTTATGTAAAAAAGTTAAAGATTTCAGTTTTTCTTTAAAGTTAAAAGTCATCACAAATATATTATTTTTTTCTTATAATAATCAAAAATTTAAAAAGTTACTAAAATAGTTTATCATCAATTTTTCATTTTGTGTGCGTGCGTGTGTTTGTGCTTCTGCATTGCCATGCTTTGTGTTTTTGCCCCCTCCCCCTTTTTATACTATTATTATGATGTTTTAACGTGTAGGTCCTATATTAAAATGCTTTAAATTTTTATTGTCATATTGTTTTTTTTTTTTTTAGATTTTTTATTATAATTTTTTTTATCTCATAATTTTTAAAGATATACCATATATCCATTTAGAAAATAAACAAGATTTGTTCGTGACAACTTTTTTTTTTTTTTATTCTCATGTGAATACAGATATATACATGTGTGTATATATGAGTCTTTTTTTATTAGTGATTGCAAACGTTTTTTTTTTTAATATAACTATGATATAGAAAAGAAAAATTCATTAGATTAAATTGGGAATTAAAGTCAGAGCAAAATCTTCACATGGATTTGGTTTCAACAAATTATTTGCAGTTATGAAGTTTTAAACTTGTGACATTAAAGGAAACACAACCCAAGTCTCAAGTTTTGATCACCAAGCCAATTCTCCATTTTTAACATGTAATCGAAACAAAAGTTTTTTTTTTTTTTTTGCTGTGCAACTATAGATATAATAAAAGAAAACCTCAATCCTATAAATTGGGAGTATTGATTTTTAAATATAGAGGTTATTTACATTCTGTGGAGATATTTTTTCTGAGTACCAATACGTGACCAAGGTGATGTCGACGTGTCAGCCGAGGTGCCACATGTTCTGGTCATGACGCCGAGGTTATCTCGGCAAGGCCGATGTTATCTCCGAAGATATTAGAATCTGAGATAAGCGGATAAGGCACAAGAGTCCTAGGATGATGAGGGGACTCAGCCTGGATAAAGATAAAGCTCTTAGGGAGTTTATCTCTATCTATTGAAGAGTCCTGGATAAGCACTGAGCTAAAATCCATTGAAGTTAGGCTTCTATAGGGATTGAGATGGAGTTAACTATAAAAGAAAGGCACCCCCGATGGGTCTAAGATACGCAATTTATATTCGGAACAGTGAGTTTAGCACTATTGATTATCTTTGAGAGATTTACTGACTTGATCGTTGGAGTGCCCCCGGGTGGACGAACCACCGCCGAAATCTTCTCTTTCTGTTGCAGGTCAGTCAGGTGTCATCTATTCTGCCAGTACTCTCCAGCTGATTACTAAGTTGGCAGTGTGGTCAGAAAATCACTCACACAATTTGGCGCCGTCTGTGGGAAAGAAAGGAGAATAGATGGCGAATGACGGACAAAAAGAGAAGGTTGGGGATAACACTCCTAACGGGAGTAGGAGACCTGTTGAGGTTGACGTCGAGAAGGACAATTGCAGCGAAGACCAGAATTACGGAGTGAAAGACGTCGGCCAGGAAGGCAACATACCAAAGCAAACAGACCAAAGCAGGTACTATAACGAAGATAACCTCCAGGTATGGAAAGACAGATGCCTACGGAGGGACAAAGAGGTTAAAGAGATGGCAACTAAGTTGGCGGACCTGCAATCGGTCGTCAACTTCATGATGCAGAACAACGTATGCAGCCACCATTCCCGTTGCAGAACACGCCGATTCTGGCGGCTAATGCCCAGAAAGAAGGACAAAAAACTATCCCTATAGCCCCTCAGCACCCCCAGAAGCGAAAGACATTCTCACCGGCCTTCAAGGGAGGTCGGGCGTGGAGAGCCAGGAAGGGAAGAGTCTCGAAGGACACATCGCATCAAGGAGGCAGACCCCAGAGAACATTGACATGTTCAGAGGCAGGAGTTGTGCTTCGATGCGACCAACGGAGAAAGATCAAAAAGGGCTCACAATGAAGCTGAAAGCAGTGCACCTAAGAGACTGAAATTAGGAGATAGCCGAGCTCCTGGGCGGACCAAAGAGGACTTAAGAGATTACCTCAAGAGGAAGCAAGATCATGCCGAGATAACCTCAACTATTAAACCGAGAACACCATTCTCGGTAGAGCTAGACAAAGTTGAGGTCCCGAAGAGATTCAGTATGCCGAGGTTCCAGATATACGATGGGAAGTCGGACCCCAACTTTCACGTCGGATTATACCTGAACGCGATGGCGTTGTACACTGGGAACGAGACGTTGCTCTGCAAGGTGTTCCCCTCATCATTCGGGGAGATTGCATGGGATTGGTTTCACAAACTGCCGAAAGGAAGTGTGAAGACCTAGGAAGGCCTGGCCGAGACGTTCGTGGCCAGGTTCGTGACAAACAAACTACAGCCCTTGAGGGTAGACGCCATAATGGCTCTGAAGATTGGCGAGGACGAAAGCCTGAGGGCCTACGCCAAAAGGTACTATAAGGTGTTCAACCGAATACCAGAATGCAACCAAGAAGTGGCCATCGTGTCATTTAAAAACGGCCTGAAAGATGGCTGCCTACTCCGAAAATCTCTGGTAAAGACATTGCTAAAAAGTATGGAAGAGCTCATGGCTAGAATTGAGAAGTATGCCAGACCTGAGGAAGATACGTCGAGGACAAAGGAGACAAAGCAAGAAAAAGGAAACGGCTCGCCGAAGCGAGGCCGAGGAAACAATGGATCTAGCAAGCAAGAGATAGGACTGAGGGCTACATAGGTAGTTACAACTGTGTTCCGAATCCCGATTCACAAAGTCCTGGACAGAATCTGATCCCAACCCTATTTCAGAGCACCAGCTAGGGTGCCAGGAGAATTTATGGGATGAAGCCTTGGTAAGCATTGTGCTTACCATAACGAAGATGGGCATATGACCCAGGGTTGCAGAGCCCTGAAGGCACACCTGGAAAACCTGGTAAGGCAAGACCATTTGAGGGACCTCGTAGATGAGGCCAGGACAAGGGAAGAACAGGCAAGACTACCTCAAGCACCGGTAGCTCCACCTCCCCCAACAAAGCAGCCGTAGGCAGGAGAACCTTGGGTAATTAATGTAATTCACTCAAAGGTGAGCCAAAACGAAATACGAGGGGAGACCCAGAAGGTAAGACACTTATAGCATGTGTACCAAGTAAGGGAGAAAAGACCTCGGGCCGAGGAATACTAGGGACCAGTAGTGTCCTTTACTGAAGCCGACTTGGAGATGGTCCAACATCTGTACAACGATGCCTTGGTAGTATCCCTTCAGGTTGGGGAGTGCCAAGTGAAGCGCATCCTCATTGACCAAGACAGCTCTTGTGACATCATGTATGTGAGATGTTACAAGGAGCTTGGCCTTCACCCAGACGATATGGAACAATCTAATGGCCCAATGGTCGGGTTCAATGGAACACCGACATGGCCACTGGGGGCAGTAAGCCTAAATGTGCAGGCTGGCACGAGGAAGATAAAGATAGAGTTCACCGTAATCGACACACCCTCCCCTTACAATTTTATCTTGGGAAGGTCATGGTTGTATGCAATGGGGGCCGTTCCTTCAACATTGCATCAACTATTGCGGTTCCCAACAGAACATGGGATAAAGGAGGTCAGAGGAGATCAATTGCAGGCAAAGAATTGCTCCATGGCAGCAATGAAATCCACCTGCAGCATACGAGAACCAGAAAAGAGAGAGACCCAAAAACGAGGACGTGGAAGTCCTAGAGGACGTCGGCAAGGAGCCAGCCAAGAAGAGCAAAAAAGCACTGAAGAAAATCCCCGTCCAGGAGGGGATGAAGAACGCTTCTTTCTTCTCGGCTCGGGCTTAGCCGAAGATGAGGGCAAAGAGTTGAAAAAGCCCTGGAATACTTGCAATCTCAAGTTTTTTTATCATTAAATTTCTTGTTCTTTGTTATTAGCCAAGTATAATAAATAAAACTTGATTTTTCTATGACGGATAAGATAGTCGATGATATTTCCAGAATACTTGTATAATGAGAACCCAAGTGAAACTTAAGTTCACATTGGGGGCCAGAGAGTGGAAATCATGTTAACACTTGTTGAAACTTGAGAAAAGTTTACAAGTTGAAGTTAAACCGAAATCATGTTTAACACTTGTTGAAACTTGAGAAAAGTTTACAAGTTGAAGTTAAACCGAGATCATGTTTAACACTTGTTGAAACTTGAGGAAAGTTTACAATTGAAGTTAAACCGAGATCATGTTTAACACTTGTTGAAACTTGAGAAAAGTTTACAAGTTAAAGTTAAACCGAGATCATGTTTAACACTTGTTGAAACTTGAGAAAAGTTTACAAGTGGAAGTTAAACTGAGATTATGTTTAAACTTGAGAAAAGTTTACAAGATAAAGTCCAACCAAGGAAAAACACTTGTTGAAATTTTATGAAGAGATTTACAAGTTGAAACCAAGGGTGTGCCAAGAGAGGTACTTGGGTATTTGCCAAGATAAATTATCAGTTTAACCAGGGCGTGTCACCCCGAGAAGGTCACACAAGACTGAAGTGTATATTAAAGATATGCAAAATATTCTAAGTGTGGAATCAAACAAGAGTAGTAAAGATAAGACAAAGATACAAACAAGAAAGTTGTATTAACGTTCAAAAGAAGGCATGTCGGCCAAAGCTTACAAATTGTTCCAAAAAGGAGAAAAACAAAAATACAGAGCACAGAGGAAAGAGAAAGACATGAAATTAAGATTCTTCAGCATCATTAGCAGGCTGCGTTTAGACCTCGGAGGACTGCTAAGAAGACATTTCGGCGGCCTTCTCAGCCGCAAGCTCAACGTCAATTTCTTGAAGGGTTAGATCGAGGCTCTTATCGGCACGAGGCACGTCCGATGACGGCTCCTCGGGAGTGGCATCCTTGGGGACTTCCTCACCCTCCTCATCTTGAGTCAAGTCCAGGACTTGCTCATTCAGAGAAGGGGACTTGGTCCCAGCAGCCTCCTTTGATTTCCTCACCAAGGTCTCCTCCTCAGACTCAGATTCGTCGTCGGATTGACTTGGAGTTGGAGAGAATGGAAGAGGAATGACGTCGGCGTTCCTAAGGTGCGAGTCCTCGGGGACTTCAAGCTTTTTTAGAAGAGACATCTAACCAAGGGTAAAACCCTTGTTGCATGCCTGTTTCACTTGCTTCTCATAGTCCGCCGTGACATTGGCCACCCCCTCATTGTAGCCCTTCTCATCGGCTGCCTTGAGCTCGGCGTCCTTCATGGCCAAGGCTTCTTGCAGTTCTTTTTGGGCCTAGGCCGTTTTCTCCTCGGCTCTTTCTTTTCGGCCTCAAGAACCTTCTTGATGGCCTCAACGAACTCCGCCTTTTCTTCAGCATCATTTTGAGCTTTGATAGCAGCCTCGACTTGATCCTTCAAGGTCTTCATCTTTGATTGCAAGTTTTTATTAGTCTTTTGCAGACTAGCAGCCTCTCTCTTCTTGTCGGCCAGCTCCTGCCGATTCTCAAAGGCTTGCACTGAGAATGAATGAGCATGTTGGATGGCCTGAAAGTGAACAGAAGTTATTAGAAAATATTATAAGTGTGAAATGAAGAGAAAGAAAGAAAATTTACCAAATAAAAAGACTTACCTGAATAGAGTGCTGGAGCATCAGAGCATAGTTCTCATATTCGCTCATCTAGGCGTTTCGGTCGAGATCGCCGGGAAGGAGCAGAGCGGTACTAAGGGTGACGGTGACATTAATGTCGTCGGCACTGTCGCTAGCGTTAACTGGCTTATCCTCCAGTGTGATTTGGGGGGCCCAGGGGGAATCATGCTTTAGAGACCCCGAGGCGGTTGCATCGGATGACCTCGGCTTCTTTGATCGTTTAGACCCGGATGGTTGGGCCTCGGTAAGCCTCTTCTCAGCGGCAGAATGGGACTTATCGCTCTCATCCAATTTGGAGATTGGCAAGGTGTCCTCAGTGTCAACCTGAGTCACTGTTGCTTTTGGCTGAGCTTTCTTGATCCTTTTTGTCTTCGGCTTTGGCTGGTTTGGTGCTGGTTGGGCATCAACTCAATCAGGAATATTGGCCAAAAGATCTTTAACGATTGCTTTTTGGTGGCCCATTTCAGCAGCAAAAACTGTTTGGCGTCGTCGACGGCGTTGGGATATCGGGATCAGGTATGGAGCTGAGGTAGATGGCTGCTCAGCTGGATCAAAGGTCGATCCTTGATCTGGCCGAGATGAGGAGGCAGCTTGAGGAGTTGTGGCAGAAGGAGGTGACTGGCTTTTCTTCTTCTTCTTCTTTGGAACGTCGGGCAGCGCCGATTTATAGGTTGGGATGAAATTGAGTACCAGAGGGGCTCTCCGTTTGTGGACTGGCAGATCCAAAAGTTTCCTCAAGTCTTTGCTGGGAAAGAAAGACTGACGGAAGCCCTTTGGCGGCTGAGGAAGAGCTGCAAGGAAAACAGACATTAGAAACAAACAAAGTATTGAAGACTTTAAAAACAAAGTTAGTATGAACACAGGGCTCTTATCATTGCCCTCTACAAAAACTGATTGAGGGAGAGGGTAGAGATGGAGGTCCTCGTCTGGAGCGAACTCCCAATTCCCTGAGGTAATGAAATAGTCATCCCCAGCTCCCTTGTTGGAGTTAGGGAGGTCGGCGATAATTTTGTACTCTATGGACCTCGGCTTGAGGTAGTAAACGTAGCTCGTATCTTTTTTGAGGCCACACATGGTGTAGTAGTATTGGATATCGGTTAAGGTAATCTTAGCGTTTTCTTGTCTGGCTAAAGCTATGATACCATTGATGACTCGATAGGAATTGATGGTGAGTTGCATTGGGTTCAACTTATAATAGTGAAGTATCTCACGAAAAAGGGTGTTGAGTGGGAGCCGAAGTCCGCACTCAATGAAGGTTACCATAGGGAAGGGTATAGAATCAGTTGTAGGCATGATGGAGTCATCCTCCCCAGCCAATCTCAGATGGACATCGGCCGAGATGTCAAACTCTCGCCTAAAGTACTCTAACTTGGATGGGGTGTCTACCCTATGCTTCCACATACCCATGATATCGGCTTAACTGAAGGGGTTGGGTTTCAGAAGGGTGTGCTTCTAAAGGGTTTTATGGACCTCGGCTAAAGCTTGAAAATACACAGAATCAGTGCAGAATCGTTTCAATTTGCCCTAACAATTGTTTTGAGTTCTACAAACAAATCCCAAACCTAGATCTATGGAAACGAAGATTGAAGGTACGAATCTAGAAAACTGAAAAGCAAGAATGCGCTTCAGAATCAAGAACAAAGATGGATTATCAAGAACATTGTAAGTACAAAGGGTATAAGGACAAGAATAGTGGCAAAAGTGCAGAAAAGTTGTGAGTAGTACGTGTATTCAAGACATGGGTAAAGACCAAAGTCGTGAAATAAACACACTCAGATACATGATTCTTAAATCAGAAACTCGAGTAAAACAGCAACAGATAAATGACGCGAAAATTCTTGGAGAGCAACAAAAAGTAAAACTAGGAGGAACAGTGGCTTACCAGAAAGAGGGAAGTCGGAATGGGGATTGCCGAAGTCTGGCGACGATTGCAAAGGTGAAAGATCGGTGAGAATCACGCCGGAAGGGGTAAACGGGGCAAGTCGCAGAGCTATGGAAGCTAATGGAGGGTTTGAAAAAAGTTAGAGAGAAAGAGAGCTTCTGCAACGATGTAAAGTGAAAAGACGGGGGAAAGAAACAAGTTTTATCAAAACTTGAAATGGTGGCAAAAAGGGCAATTAATATGCCTGGAACAACGAATGCATCAGACGGCGCATGTAGGCGCGAGACGACTTGCAAACGCGTCCGGAGTACGATCCAGTAAGGAGAAGACACGTGGCTAAAACGGTTGAGTTATTGTGTATGACAGCTCATATGCTTGAGAAGAGCCTTTGGGATCCTTGTTCTTCAAAGAAACATGTCGGCCTTAACGGTGATGTCGGCTGGGAATCTCTGAGCCGATAAACTGGCAGGAAATACCGATATAGGTTCCATCACCTCAGAATGCCGAGGTAATAGAACCTAGGGGGCAGTTGTGGGGATATATTTTCTGAGTACCAACATGTGGCCAAGGTGACACCGACGTGTCAGCCGAGGTGCCACGTGTCCTGGTCATGACGTTGATGTTATCTCGGCAAGGCCGATGTTATCTCCGAAGATATCGGAATCCGAGATAAGCGGATAAGGCACAAGAGTCCTAGGATGATGAGGGGACTCAGCCTGGATAAAGATAAAGCTCTTAGGGAGTTTATCTTTATCTATTGAAGAGTCCTGGATAAGCACTAAGCTAAAGTCCATTGAAGCTAGGCTTCTATAGGGACTAGGATGGAGTTAACTATAAAAGAAAGGCACCCCCGATGGGTCTAAGGTACGCAATTTATATTCGGAACAGTGAGTTTAGCACTATTGATTATCTTTGAGAGATTTACTGACTTGATCGTTGGAGTGCCTCCGGGTGGACGAACCACCGCCGGAATCTTCTCTTTCTGTTGCAGGCCAGCCAGGTGTCATCTATTCTGCCAGTACTCTCCAGCTGATTACTGAGTTAGCAGTGTGGTCAAAAAATCACTCACACACATTCACATAAACATAATTCTATTATTATAGAAGTGCAATAGCCACCTATTAAATAATCTGATGATAGAAGTGAAATTATCAACTCAATAAAAAGAACAATAAACAAAATCAATAAAAAAACTCTATAATAAGAGAAAAATTATTATTATTTGCATGTGACACAGATTTAATAAATTTATAATTCAACCACACTAAATTTTGTTCTTAATTTAATTTACATAGTAGAAAATGATTTATACTTTTAAAATATAACTAAATATAATATGCTCATAAATCTTTTGAGTCATTTATAAATCGCTCAGAAGGTAATTATTCAAATCTAAAATATTTGTCTTAATTTTTTTTTTAAAACTCTCCCGTACGTAGCATGGGTTGACTGCTAGTTGTAGAATAAGAAAAATATAAAATAGGAAAACACAATTTAAAAAACCTAATATTCCATAAAATTCTATACTAAATTAAAATATTCTTAACTAACCAATAGTTTTAAAAATAAAAATATAATATTACTAAAAAGCACCTTTGGGCCAACTTGGCCAAGTAGGCCAAGGCCGATCTATCTGCATCACAACTTTGAAGCTTCTGCCACTAGATTTCTGCATACTCGACCAATTATGTTTTCCATTTAATATTTGTATAGTCCAAACGTCAAAATGTTTTCTACTTTGAAATAGTTCTATGTGAAAATATTTTATTTTATATTATTTTGCCTCTTGTGTCGATTTGGTTCTTGTTTTAATTGTATCATTTTTACCGTTTAATATTTCACATTGTGTCAACCAACTAATAACATCGGTTATGAAATTTGACAGAAATAAAGTGTAAAATGATCTATTCAAAAGATAATATATTATTTCAAATTGGACATCAAACCCTAAATCACTTTTAAGAGTCACTCCCAGTCACTCTCTAGTCACTCCCAGTCATCCCCTATTTCTAATTATTTTCCAAGCTCTTATTTCCTTTGCAATATGGAGAAACAAATCACTAAATTGCAATTATTTTTTCCCTTTCACTTAATTGCAATTTCTCCCACTGTAAAATCTATTTTTATAATTTTGATGATTTAAAATTCGATTTTAGTATAAAAACTTTTCATGACAATCTTCACCAGAATTCACTTTAGTAACAGTTAGTCAAATTGTGAATAAAATTTGAGATGGAAAGATCCCATGCTGGATAAACGAATAAATAAAAATTTCAATTCAATGTAAGTTTATAAAAATGATTTTAGATCATAAACATTAATAATTAAAATTTGGGTAACCTACTAAAATGTATATTTACTTTAATTTAATCTTTGGTTTCCTACCATTAGCATTAGTTTTGATCATTTTAACTATACTGATGAAAGAGAGGTTAATGTAATGGATAATGTTAGAGATATCAAATTTTTTACCAAATAAATGATTAAATGTCTCACATGGGTGTGGAGTCCGCAATTTTGTGGACCCTACACCTATATGAGAGATTTAGTCATTTTTTTAGTAGAAAATTTGGGGCCCATAGCATTTTCCTAATGTAATTGTATTAAAAGCAGAAAAATGTTATAGGTCCCAAATTTTCTACTAAACAATGACCAAATGTCTCACATGGGTGTGGGGTCCACAAAATTGCAGACCTCACTCACGTTAGTCATTTATTTGATAGAAAATTTGGTATTCATAATATTATCCTTAAAAGTGTGAGGCTAATTATACTTTTTTCAATTCTCAAGAAAGATGAGTGTAATTTATCCTCAAACTTTTAAATTTTTTGTTATAAATTTATAATTATTTTATGAAAACAGCTGGATTATAATTTCCCAAACAATAATGAACCATGACACATAAAAGGTAGGCTACACTGGTATCAACGCCATTGGAATTTGATATCCGGATTGGGAATAGACTATTTTAATTAGTTATTTGATTTTTTATAAAAAAATAAACAAAAAAATAGAGAGAGTGATATGATAGAGTGTTTTGTTTTATTACTTATTTTAGCTTAGGATATGCTATTTTAGCCCATCCTAATATTTGAATGCCAAAAATAAAGAGACGTGATGAAACTTTTATTCTAAATCCATGTTATTTCATTGTTTTTAGGTAGCATTTAGTTTATTAAAATTGAGGTGACACTGAATGATTATTTCATTATAATATTTATTTTCACGTTTAGTTCATTAAAAAAAAAGTTAGAATAAAATGAAATGTCCATTTCTTATACTTTCTTATAGAATAATCATTCGTTTATATTGATAAATTCATAATATATATATATTTGGTTAAGTATCCAAACACGGCTTTAGTAAACCAAACATTAGAATGTTTAGATTTTGGATTTGTGAAGGGGAAATGAGAGGAATAAGAGAATGAATTAGAAACTCTTTTTTCTTTTTTTTTTTCCTTTTTTTTTTCCCTTTTATTAACGAAAATCTCTCATTTTTGAAAGAATATGAACCATTTAAGTTGTGTTTAGATTTTGAATTTGTTGAATGGTTTGTGAAAATGAAAGAATCAATTGAATGAAGTAGCAACCTTTCTCTTTCCTTTTTTTTGTTTTTGTTTTTTGTTTTTTGTTTTTTTAGGAAATTCAATACCCAAACACAATATTAATAGTATAATAAGTAAATGGTGCTTAAAATTTTAATTTTTCCTATAAAGAATTATTGACTGAAGTAAACACTTGATTTGTATTGATGAATGAATTTTATTTTTAATAATAGCATTCTTATTTCCATCTCTTCACTTGCTGTCATTCAAACATTGTCACACGGAGAAATCTCCAAAAAGACACATTATAAGAAATGTATCACCATTTTGTGGTGTTAGTTATAATTTTACAATATATCCCTTTTGGAATGTGTATCATATGTCTAGTTATGATATTTGTGATCTTTTGACTATGAATTATTGTGGTGTTGGTTATGATTTGGTGCTAACTCATTGTGATTTTTATTTTAATTATGACCGGATAGGTTTTTGGTTATGCCTATAGTAGTATTTGGTTCTGACCTTTAGTTATGACTTGGTTGTGAATCATTGTAGTATTGGTTATTATTTATTTCAGTTATTATTTTGATTATGACCAAAAAAGTTCTTGATTATACTTTATGAGATGTTTAGTTATAACTCATTGTAATTTTTTTAGTTATCACTTGAAAGTGATTGTAATATTAGTATTATAAATACCCCAAGTTACATATAGTACACAGCTTGTGTATATAGTAGCATGACCCTTTCTTATTACAATAATTTAATTGTAAAATTTTATTTGAACAGGGGTAGACATGCAATTGACTCAGCAACTCTATCTGAGGATAGCTGGAATCTTCCCCAGGAATGGCTTCTTTGATGATCAAACTGTGACAAAAAGCACTTTGTTTTAGAATAACAGCAAGCATTGTGCTTGCCTCTTTTTTCTTTTATTTTTGATTTTGATTTTTATGTGTTTGTGTGCTTGCCTTGTATGGATTTGTTGTGGAGTGAAACTCAAACTTCAGTGTCTCAGTAATTGAAAACTATTTATGGGATATAATGAATAAAAATGTATGATGCAGCACATCAGTGTTCTTTACAAAGGAAACATACTTGGCAAATCTACAATGGACAGAAAAAAGTCCATTTTTTCTGGAGTAATGCTAACGACCACACTATCATGATGACAATCATGACTTCTAAGCCTGTTTTATTGGGACATTGCCTACGAATTAGCAAGCCCATTTCATGACATTGATATTATTTATTAAAAAAGTAATTTTATAGCGGTCCGGGTTAAGGACCGATCCTTTTGTACTCTTTGCTTGGGATTCGGTACTCATTATTATTGTTTATACTCCTTGTTGTCTTGTTGTTGATTGAGTTTGGTTGTTTAGAGTTGTTGGTTTTTGTTTTGAACAGGTTGGGAGTTAGTGTTTGAAAGGAAATTATGTTTGTTTGTTGTTGAGTTCGCTCAAGCGGTCATTTCTTCACTCGAGCGGTTTTTCATTTCTCCTAGATATGTGCTTGCATTTTGAACTCCTGGGAATAGGGTGTTCTTCACTTAAGCGGTCTTTCTTTCGCTCGAGCGGTATTTTTGCAGGTCTGAATTTCTGAGAAGGGGTCATCCTTCGCTCGAGTGATGGTTAGTTCACTCGAGCGATCTGCTCTGTAAGGTTAAGGTTCTGGGAATTTGGTTTCTTTGCTCGAGCCATGGTTTGGTCGCTCAAGCAGTGTTCTGTCTAACACTTGAGCGGTATTTTGGTCACTCGAGCGGCCTATGTATATAAAAGCATGGGCAAAAGATCTTTTCTTTTACTTTTCGCTTTTCTCTCTCTCTAAAACCTTATGAGCCAATTTTTTTACTCTTTGTTTCTAGTTCTTATATAAATCACCCCATACACACAAATCCTGTAATCTCGTGACCTTGGTGCTTTGAGATAAAAGGTAGAGTGCAAAGAGGTGGCCGTTTTGATTCGAAAAAAAATTCAAGATTCCGACTCCGTTTATTTTCGGTTTGTCCTTTCTCTCTCTTTCTTCTTTGAGATAGGGATTTCTTTAACCTCTTTGTATGATATTTAGCTTTGTTATGTATTCCTTGAATAATGTAGCCTTTGGGATATTTGAGTTTGGTTTGGTTTTTTTGATTTGGGTTTGAAATGAGTTATAAAATAGGGGTTTTAGAATGGGTTGTTTTGAAAGGTTGTGATTACGAGTGTGTTGATGAGAAGGGTTGGAATGTTGGAAACCTCTCTTTAAAATGGGTTTGAAGGAAATAGATATTGTTTTAAAATCTTGGAATTATTGGTTTTGAGTGAGAATGAGAATGATGAGAAATGTTTGGAACCTTGTTGAGTTGGAAAGTGGAGTTGGAACATGTATTCTTACTTCTATCTTGGAAATTGTACCTGTTTACCTAAATTATCTTTTGAATAAAAATATCTATTTTAGATATCGATGGAGGATATCAGTAATTGTTGTAGCAAATGCATGAGAACTAGGTTAATGAAAACCATTCACTCTTTCATCTCACATTTGAACATTAGTTTCATATTTTATACATTGAAATATGTCTTTATGAGAAAAATTGGTAAATATCTTGGTGAATCTGGTTAGAAGGTGTAGTTGTGGTTATTATTTATGTTGACCTATGTGTCCTCGGTGAAAGTCCAGAAATCCGCGTGGTTAGGTGCCGATGATTCCTGTTAGTATTGGTAAAATGGCTTCGGTAGTGTTTATATAGCTGACTAGAAGACACATACTTAGAGATTCCCAATGTTGTATATCTACTGCCCTATTTTCTAATTTAAAATGTGATGATTTATGAATTTGATTATAAAAAATGGCATTACGTTGTTTAAGAAGGAAAAATGCATTCTTTTGGTAAATGGCATTCATGTGCATTCACCACATGACATTGTTAAGCATCATACTATATATTAAATTAATCTTTACTGGGCATTAGTTCACCCTATATAGAAACCAACTTTCAGATACTGATAGTATGCCTCTGCCAAAAACTTAGCTTGAGGATCTTGGAGCTGAAAGCTCATTTATTTTTGTATTGTAAATATCTTTTGTACGAACCTCAGACTTTCTATTTGTATTGGGTTTGACCCACTTTTGTTGTAACCAAGCATTGTCTTGGAAATATGTAGTCATTAAGGTATGAAATTATCTTTTCTTCTTTAGTTATATATGTATATTTGTCACATGCCATAGACTCATAGCTTAGGTGTGAGACCCCTAGTTTTTGTCAACCTTATTAGGTCCCTAAATTTTGAATTATTATAATAAAGCCCTTAGTTCGTCAATTATTCGTGAATTAAACCCTAGAATCGAAAACGCATCACGGACGAACCCATACAAACCCTAATCGACCTTGGAAGCTTATAAATCATTTCTAACACTCTAATATTAATCATTTAACTCTCAAATTTTAGATAAATCATTCTAAACCTTAACTTTCGGTTTTTACAATTTTCGTTCGGTTATTTATCTTTAAATTCAAAGCAAGATAATACAAACCGAATTATTTTTCCTAACACTAATTTATTAACTCTGCACTTGAAATAGCTACTTTAATTGAGCCTAAGCCCTCACATTTTTATTAAATCACAAATTGACCCCAAACAAGTACCATTATATATTTATATAAACACTTGTACCCTAAAATCTTTTTTTAACATTACATTTTACAATTTCCAAGATTTGTACACAAAAAAATATATAAAATAAGTCCCTCAAATCACCATTTATGGCCAGTCATACCTACATTTTGCATGATTTAAGGAAGAAAATTTTTGACTTGGTATAAACTTTTATATATATATATATGAGTGTGTGTGTATGTGTATATGTGTAGACACCTCATTTTTTACCGCCCTTAAGACTTGGGCGCTACTAATGGTTTACTTGGCGATGAAAGATGTGCAGGGCAAATGTTCGATTTCTTCAGCAAGGAAAGAGACAAATCCCGACTTCACATCCCCTTTTGGACCAAAACTATTTTGAATGGTTTTTAGGCCTTAAAACCCTCTTTTTCAAAATATTTTTGAAAAAGTTCCTACGATGTTCCGACGCTCGCATTTTGTTAAATGTCGCGCTTTTCGGTAAACCAAGCAAAGGACAAAGCGGAAATGAATGAAAGAGAGATGAAATCTCTAAAAAAATCTTTCAAAACACCTTGTTTAGGGGTTTGAAGTTGAAGAAAAGAGGAGAGGAGGGAAGAAACCAAGTTGGGGGAGAAAATGAGCATAAACCGTTACGAGAGAGTCGAGCAGCACTCGCTAAATCAGGGCTATCCATTCGTATACATGGATTTTAGCTATGGGGCCACCACCGTTGGAAAGAAGACTTCTGGGGCTTCATTTTACACTCAAGAATCTCCTAAAGCCGAGTCCGGATGGGGGAGATATGATTGGTTGAAGTTAGGCATCAATCCGGTTAGGACTGAAACTGAGCAGTCTTCACTAAAAGAGAGATAGCTCTTAACACACTTGGAATTTTGATGTGTGGCTGCCACCATTGGAAATCTTACTTTCTGAGCTTCATTTTAGACACAAGAATGACCTGAAAAGGAGTTCATATGAAGGAGTTATGCCCATTTAAAGTTGGACTTGCAGAGCAGAATTTGCTGTCGGCCACAAAAGTGGCCGGTCAGCCATCACAAGTAGCAGGTCGGCCCCAAAGATGGCCGGCCGGCCAAGAGTGACCCAAACTCAGAATTTTTGAAGATATTTTGTCCTCCAGCTGTTTCCAGGTTGTGCCACCTGTCCTAGCTCAGATATTTTCGACCAAATGCTCTCTTTTTGCTATATATGAAGCTATATCTCTTCTATTCAAGGGGAGAACATTGAAGGAATTTTGGGAGCCTCTCTCTCGAAAAAAAAAATTCCTCTCTCTCTAGAAATTTCAGCCTTTCGCTCGAGTTTGCTCTCTCTCTTGCCCTTTTGTGCATAGAAGTAGAGAAACATGCCTAGTTTGCCTATGCATCCTTGATCAAAGTTGCCTATCTTTGGAAGGAGGTTGCTTGAATCTTACTTAGGACTTTGTTTGAGCTCCAAAAGGTGATTTGAGCTCAGATTTTTGCCTGTTTTGGTGCTTGGCTTCAAGAGGTATAAACTCTACCCTTTAAACTTGTTTTGCATAGCTTGTTTTGCCATCTTCTTCAACTACTTTGGGGCTGTTTTTGGGATGTTTTTGCACTGAAAAAAACTCTGTTTTTCAATCCTCAAAATGTTGGTTTAAGCCTTGTTTGGCTAGGGGATGTTTCCTCCATTTTGCTCCTTGGCTTGTAAGGCCTTTTGAGCTATCTTTCAAGCTTTTCAAACAACTTCTTTTTGGCCTTAAAACCACTGAATTCCAGAGGAATTTTAGTAGTAGAAAACTTGTTTTGAGGTCCCAAATAGGAGGGGGTGGTCCCCCTCTCCTCTTGTCTTGTTAGCATGTGTTGTTGGCCTACCAAATGAGCATGTGTTTCTATCCTCTTGAGGCTTAGTTTGAGCATATTTTTGTGACTTTAGACCTGCCATAACTCTGTTTTTGGTTGGTTTGGTCACCTCTTACATGCCTATTGCACTTGTAGTATAATCTTGCATGCTAACCTAGTGTACTTGGTGTTTTGGCCTCTCATTCTAGCTTGTCTTGGCTATACTCCATGCATGTTTTCATACTATTTTGACATGCTTTGGGACTATTTTGAGTGTTCTTGGCCTTTTGGGGCTTGCTTTGTATAGCTATGCCATAGATGGCTTCACTAGTCTTGAGTTTTGAGACCACTAGCGTGCTATATTTGTGATGTGTGCATGATATGGCTTCATTTGATATGTAATTTCAGAACATAAACTTCTGTCATACTCTCATGTTTATCTCTATTTTATTGTGTTTAAGAGTTGTGCCTTTATGCCTTGTTTGTGAGCTAATGCATGAGCATATTTTTCTTGCCATCTACGTTGCGAGTCTAGCATGTTTTTGCTACTGTTTTGACCTGCCTTAGATCTGTTTTGAGTGGTTAGGGTCATTTGAGCATTACTTAATATGGTTGTAGTGTAAAGGGCCTTGACTAGTTTTGAGTTTTGGGGCCTTTAACATGTGGTGCATGTGGTATTTGCATGTTTTGGCATCGTTTGGCACGTTATTTCAGAGTATATATATCTTTCACACTTCCATATTTTTCACTCTCTAAGTGCTTTTGAGTGTTAAGCCTTATACCTTGCTTGTGCGCTACATTGTATGCATGATTGCCTAGTCTTTTGAGCTTCAATCCCAGCATATTTAGGCCATTGTTTTGGCATGATTAAGCTCTGTTCATGGCTGGCTTGATCATTTGAGCATTGTATTGCATGCCTCTAGTGTTGTGTCCTTCACTAGTTTTATTGTACTTGGCCCTTAGCATGTTGTTTGCACGTGTGTTGCATTGTATTGTGTTTGGATCGGACGTTAATCCAAACACGAGAAATGAGGGGCGTTTCATACTTGAAGTGATGAAACGCGCCTCATTTCTTGGTCGTCGTCCCCCTTGATTGTGCATGATAGGGTGGAGGCCTCTTGAGTCTTGTGCGTTACTTGTGCATTCATTAACTTGTACAAACTTGGCTTCTCGGCCATCGTGCATTGTGATGCTCGGTTGGTGGTCCGAGAGTCGAGTACCACACTCCTTTGAGCTCGAGATATGATAAGGAGTGTGGTGGTACACACATTTCCTTGCAAATACACTGCCATGCCTCTGTTTGTACTCTGCTAGAGCAAAATTGGAGGAAATTCAGGGAATTAGTGGCCGATCGGCCATCAAAGCCTGCCGACCGGCCATCATTACTAGCCGATGGCCACCATCTTTGGCCGATCATCCCTCAGCATGTTCCTGAGATGGGTCAGAATCAGCCTGGAAGTTGGCATAATTTTCAGAGGTCTAAAGGTGTGCAAAAAGAGGCATCTTGAGGCAAGGCGGTGGATTTTCGAGAGGACGCGACCGAGCATGCATGCATCCCTCGTCCTCGAGGCCTTTTAACTACTTTTCTTAGCTAGTTAATTCATTGGTTCTGTACTTAATTAGTTAACGTGCTTAGCTAATAGATCTATGTAGTAATTTGTAATAGTTAGCTTAATTAGCGTAGCTAGTTAGCTTTCATTTCATTCGGACCCTCCGTCGAGAGGGAAAATGTTGTAATAAGCGTACGTGTGTGTGTGAATGTCTTCCAACCCCACGTCTTTCTCCCTTTTACTTATCAGCTTTTGATGGTTAGTTTAGGGCACATTTCAATTAGCATACCTTATGCTTTGTATGCGTGTATCATTCATTTGTTTTGCATGCACCGGGCTCAGTGCATCATACAAACTGCATTGCCTTTCAATACATATTTGAATACGTGTTCAAAAGCATATTATCAAGTATCACATTCATATGCCATCTTAGATAGCAGAGCCTACTTAGTTGCATTTTTGCATGCGTTGCATTAGGCAATTAATATAGCTAGGATCATGCATGATTTCTAACTAGCTTCTGTTTTGGCTCGGAGTACTCGGTGAGTCTTTACGTTTTAGCATCCTTGCATGAGTGTAAGTGTTGCTATGATCGCATGCTTACCATGAGGCTAACTGCTTAAGTGTTTAACTGCATGAATGCCTGTGGATGAAGGTTTCATTGCTTGAATTGGAACAATTCATCAAAATGTGCGTTTTAAGCCCACTTGAAGTGGCAAAACCATGTTTTTCTAAGCCCACTTGAGGGTGGCAAATCCGCGTCTTAGCCTACTTGCGAGTAGCACTTTCAAACCATTTTCAAAAAAAACAAACATGAGATGTTTTGTTCCAAATTGCACGATTGAGTCTATACTTGTATGCTGTGCGCATCACATAGTAAGATAGCTAATAACCGGAACAAGAACACATGAGGTTTATAAAACAACATATCATGCTTAGTAGAGGCCGATCCTTTGATCGGGCGAGCGGGGGTGCTCATTTCAGGACCTTCCCCTGTCATACCCAAGTTCCTGAGCCGAGGCAACTTTGGTGATGACAGACACGTGGCCTTAGGCACGAGTCGGGGTTTCCTAAATTTCTCAAAAACAAAATATTTAGGTGGCGACTCTGTAATCTGGCAAAGCAGTCCATGTTTGGCGCTTTTTGATTAAAATCGATTTTCCAAAACGATTTGCCGGATTTGGACTCTTTGGTGATTTATCAGTCTTACATTACACTTTGTGAGATTAGATTCAGAACTGTGACAGGAGTCTGAATTATAGGATCAATTCGAAGCCTCTCCGAAAGGGAGGCGGCCAAGAAAGTCGAGCTACAATATGCAACTAGGTTGGTTTGATTAGGAGGAAAACCCTAACTAGATCATATTTAGGAACCTAATTAAGACCTTTAATCCTCCACTATTCCATTGAATTCAAACTAAATCCAAACTATCCAATCCAATTCTAACCTAGGGGCATTTAGGACCTTTTGCACCAAATTCATTATATAAACAACCCCTCCCTTAGCATTTTACATACAAGAACAACACTTGTACGTACTATATTCAGCTGAGAGAGAAGAAAGGAATGAGGGTGAGCTTGGTAGAAGAGAGGAGAGGAAGAAGAAGTTTGCTAGCAATTCCAACAACCCTCAAGTAAGCCACAACACAACTCTTTCTTTCATTTTCCTTTTTCAAATACATGTTATTAGAAGGTTAAGATGGTATTTTCATATGTGTTCTAATGGTATTCTTGTGTTAAAAATGAAAGGAGTTGAGCCTTGATTCTACCCTTCTTGTATTTCTCTTAATCGGTATAAGACTACCTTTTTCCATATCAATCTCTCAAAATTTTCAAAGGCACACCTTCACCTTAAATTTATAAGTTTAATACATATTATTTGGAATGTTGTAATCACAAGGGAAGTGGAAAATTTCCCCTAGTTGACTTCTTTTCTCACCAAATTTCTATTTTCAAGAATTGTGCCAGAAAAATCTATTTTACAGCCAACTTGCGAAAATTCTAGAAAAATGTATAAAAATCTTCTGGACCTCCATTTTATGTAAAAATCTTTCTTAAGGAGTTAGCTTTCAAGAAAATTGGTTTCAATGAAAACGAGTGAGCGGTTTGTGAGAATATCCGATTTTCGTAACGGTCGACGATTGTGGACCGAGCTGGAGTTTTTCTGAAATAACTAAAAATCTAGAAAAGCTATTCCGTTTCCAAAAAATGTTCTCAGAACTAGATAAAATTCCCTATGAACTATAGGAAGGCTGGGCTCTGGAAAAATCTGAAATACCCTTTTGAGTATAATCTTTAGGTAGTACTGAATCTGGAAATTTTGTTTTCATTGGTGTTTTATGCTCTTGTGTTCATGAATATGCTTATTAATTTATGATCATGTCTCGGTATGATATTACACGTGTCATATGTTTATGTATTTTATTTTAATCTTTCGATGGTGCTCACACTTATGCAAATCTGGAAATTATATTCTTGTGCGAAATTATTCCCTTAACTACTTGAATATGCCTAGAGCTACTTGTGCCTATCTTCATATGTGAATCTCATGTGTTGTAACTTTATTTCCTTCTATTTGTACGATTTAGTTGTTCATACTTGTGCGATAGATGTTGTTTCAAGAGCATGTCCTAACTCTGACCTAAATTATCTAACTCAAACGGGAAACTTAATGGGTGGTAATGGGTTGCGAATTTTTGGACAAGTTACTAAGATATTGATTGGTTGACGGGATGCGTTTCCTATTTGGAAGTTAAAGTCTTGCGCAAGTGGTTTTCGGAACCCTTGAACGGAGCGGTTGTATTCAGACCCTAGGTATTTGGTGTAGGGAGGGAAGGCCCATTATTACCGTCTCTTTTGAGGCCTTGCGGTTCACGCTACGTGGTATATAACCGTTGCTAGGCATCCGAGGTAAATTCTACAACAAAGCAGCAAAAGAGGGGGCATACCGAATAATCCGCGTCCAATTCTTGCAGTTGGGAGGATGAAATCTCTTTAGGGGATTTCTAGACTACTAACAACTAACCCTGTAACCTGTGTTAATTACTTGAATGTCAGGCTCTTTTCCCCTATTGTTGTAATTTGCTATTGTGTATTAGATTGGGAAAAAGAGACGGGATGTGTGTGTGTTTACTGGGCATTCAAAGCTCATGGCATTTCATGCAAAGTATCAAAGAAATGTACGAAGCCAACGAAGAGTGAAAGACATTTGAAGACTTAAGTTTGCCTTAGAGAGAGTTCAGAACCATTTTGCTTATTAGTTTAATTGTGCTTTTATTTATTCTTGGATTGTAATAGTAATGGGACTCGTTTTTTAAATTTAAAATTTGAGACACTATAATTATTATTTACCTTGTAATATCTCTGTATTGCTTATGAGACCTTGTGTTAGTGCCTTTTAAGATCTGTCAAAAAGGTAGTGCGCTACCTAAGAAAGTTGGACTTAGAAGGGAGGCTAACTTGACTCCTCCGGCAATCTGGGATCTTACTTGGTTATTGGCCATAGGACTCATTAGCGCCGTTTCCTAGACTCCTAACCTTAGATAAACCCTGTATTTAATTATTAATATATTCTCTGATGTTCGCAATTTTGAGGGCATCACATTAGGGTTAATGAATGTATTAATGCATGTGATATCATCTTTGTACTACATTAAAGAAATTAATGAAAGAGGGAATATTTTGGTAATATTGGCTTAATGAATGATAGAATTTGACAAGCATCTATATATTCGTATATCTATTGTTATAATTTGTGAGTGTTACAAATTTTTTTCTGACTGCCAAAATCGTTGCAAATAATAAAAATGTGTTGTAAAAGCTCTTTTATGACGGTCGTGCAATGGCAAATGGGGGACGCCAATGTGGAGTGGAAAATACTTTTTGTGATGACAGAGTAGCAGTTACAAATTATTTGTGACCGCTTAAATTTCTTATGGCGTCTGCTATTTTACAGTCACCAAAAAAAAAAAAAAAAAAAAAAAGTAATGTTTTAGTGACTGTCTTGTTACTATTGCAAATAGTCTTCAATGACATTTGTTGCAAATAATTAGTTATTATAGAAATTATATATGCATTTGTTATAATAAAAATATCAACTACAAGCACTTAACAATTTTTAATTTATGAAAAATAACATAAAATTAACAAACTAATTTAAACATGTAATAGAAATATGGGTGCTCAGGCCATAGGTTCTATTTATAAATTTGCAAGGCGATAGATCAAGGTGCTTTTTTTTTTTTTTTTTTTTGTCATAAGGACAATATCATGTTCATAAGGACAGTCCATGCGCTTTTGTATTTATTTGAATCTACACGTGTCTATCTGTTCAAACACTCTCTTCAAACTCAAACCCATGTATCTCTCTCTGTCCCTGTCTCTCTCTCTCTCTGTGTGTGTGTCTATTTACAAGTCTCTCTATTTCTCTCTATTTTGATTTTTCGAGTTTTTTTTCTTTTTATTTACAGAGAGAGATTAGAGAATTGAGGGAGCTTTGAAGACGATGAAAGACACCGAAAGAAAAAAGAGAGGAAAAAGGCGGTGTTGAAGTCCATGAAGTCCTGTCTTCATTTCATCATTGGTTAGATTGCTCACTATCTCAAGAAGGGCTGCTATG
>JAPPVO010005677.1:0-17495 GCA_030407325.1 Camellia japonica | reverse complement strand
AATAGCATGATTACCATGAGACTAGCTGCTTATGTGATATAACTGCTTGAATGCTTGTGGATGGAGGTTGAATTACCTAAATTGGAATAACGCATCAAAACTGTGAGTTTTAAGCCCACTGGATAATGGTAAAACCATCTTTTCTAAAAGCCCACTCGAGGGTGGCAAAACCTATATTTTAGCCTACTTGCGAGTAGCAAACCATTTTCAAAACAAACATGAAATGTTTTGTTCCAATTTAGGCGATTTGGTCTATACTTGTTTGCTGTGCGCATAACATAGTAATTCTAGGCTAATAACTGGGATAAGAACGCATAATGTTTTCAAAACTGGATATCATGGTTAGTAGAGACCGATCTTTGATCGGGCGAGCGGGGGTGCTCACGAAGTGACCTTCCCCAATCGTACCCAAGTTCCCGAGCCGAGGCAACTTTGGTGATGACGGACACGTGGCCTTAGGCAAACGAGTCAGGGTTTCCTAAATTTCTCCAAAAATAAAATATTTAGGTGGCGACTTTGTATCTGGCAAAGCAGTCCATGTTTGGCACTTCTTTTCTAAAAATCTGTTTTCTCAAAACGATTTGCCGGATTTGGACTCTTTGGTTCATATTAAGAACTGTAACATTGAGTCTTGAACTGTAGTGAGCCCAAAATGAACAGAACGGGACTCATCCTCCCAGGGCGTTTGGGGACGTAGATGGCTCCCACCATTCTTGATATGTGTCATCTTTTAGGGCTCTCGCTCATTGGTGATCCCTTTGATCTTGATAACCCAGACCTTAAGGTCTCCTTTCCTGTTCCTTCTTCAAATTCTTCCTATAGTGACTTTGTAGCTGCTGAGAACAAAAGAGAAGGTCCTGTAACCAACCTAGAGTTCTTTTCTTTTATCCTTTATTAGCTTTGTAAATTTCTATTTTGTACTTCCTCTCAAAAAATAATGCTCGAATTTGTCTCCCTTGCCAAGGCTATGGCTTCGAAGAAGATGATAGCCTTGGCCCCTTACGTTTTTAGTCATGTATATAGGGTTTGTTCTCAATTTTGTGAGAGGCCTCTAGAACCTAATCAAGGAGGTCCAATTTAGATACTTCAACTCTGGTTTTTTGCCTATTTCACTGACTTTCATTCCTGTTGCCTAAAATTCCTAGTTCAAAAGCCCACCACCTATGGAGAAAAATATGCTAGAGTCTCATTATACCCTTCTAGCTTTGCCTACTATTTTTCTTACTTCTATTAACCCTTAACTTCCATTCGCCCTTCTTTTTTTCGTTCCTTCGGGGCCAATATTGGGCCAGCATGTTGAAAGCCTTTTTGATAGATACCGCCTGCTCCAAGCCTATTCATAAAGAAATGTGGGCCTCAATTTTGGTTCCAAGGGATCTTTTTATTGGCACTCTAAACCCCAGAGTCTACAAACGCATTTCTAAGGTATACTACCCCTCTCAATTTGCAAGATAGTTTGGGCTTACTTAGGGAATCCCTATCCCTATCTGCAGACTCTCGAATTCTGACCTTGAGACCAGAAATTTGGAAGTGTCAAAATCCAGGTTGGATAAGGCCATAATCAAAGGTGTACATGATCTCTCAAACTTTGAATCCGTGCCTTTCACCAATTACAGTGGGGTTATGAAAAGATTCCAAGACTGGTGAACAGCCAATATAGAGGTGCTTCTTGCCACTCCCACTTTGGACTTACTAAAGGAGCTGAACGTTCCATCCCAAGGTGGAAAAATCATAGCCAAGGAAACTGGCATCACCATAGCTTCCACCTCTGCTACCTGAACCCCTGCTACTTCAACCCCCTCACTTAGAGTTACTAGGGCTTCTCTTAAGAAAGGTACATGCTTTGTTTTTTTTTTTGTCTTTCCTTTCCCTTCTTCTATACTGCTCTTTTACTAGTGTTCCTTTTACTGGTATAGGAGCTTCATAGGAGTCTTTACCTCAAAGAGCACAAGCCTTGGAAACACTGAAGGGCAAATAGCAGGTATTAAGGAAAAGAAAGGCCCAACTCAAGCTTGAGCTTGTGGAAGAGGCACTTGAGGTTCCCTCAGAGGCAAAGGAGGAAGAAAAAGAAGAATCTCCTCTTAAAATGAGGAAGATGCCAGCCTCTCCCACTGCCAAACTTGTTATGGATTTTGCTTATGAAACAGCTGTTAAGGCAGTAGAGAGGGATCAGGCTAAAGAGGTGATAGTCTTCCAGAGGTCAGAGAAAAAAAGGTAGCAAAAGCTCTCGAATAAGGAGGCTGTTATTGCTGAGACAGCACCAAAGGAGGCTGCAAGGAAAAGTAGGGCTACTGAACATCATACCCTTTGCAGCCCTCAACTATCACCACTACAACTACTGGTGTTGGTAATTATCTTCAGCATTTTATAATGCCTTATGTTTTTCAAGTCATTTGTGCTAATATTTCCTTAACACTTCTTTTGTTTCGAAGTGCAGCAGCAACTAGCTTGTTTCTCTTCTTCAATTCCAACCCCTTTTTCCTTGACTAGAACTGAAAGGCCACTTTTGAGTCCCTTTGAGCTAAAAGAAGCCCTAAAAGGAAAAGGAAAAGGAAAAGTAGAACCTAACCTGTCAATGAGTGTAGAGCCTTTGCAAGCCATATTTTCAATCTCTACCTCTACACTCCCCATAGCTTCTTCCTTGATTCCTTCGAGACTTGATATGCCAATCATCCTATCTTCCCCAACTCTTGCTCTTGCTAAAATGCATAGTTTGCCCTTGGTATCTATTGCCTCACCCCTACATACTCTCTTATCCTCCAGATTCTTGCCTACCTTTATACCTTCTAAGAGTATGCCTATTGTCACTCCTACTTCAGTGGCAGCTGGTACTTCTAAGGGTGACACTGGTGGTACACCAACTCTTCCTTTACTACCCAGCTCCAATCCCTCCTCCCTAGACTTGCTAGTAGCCAGGACAATAGATGCTGTTGAGGAATCCTCCTCTCCTTCTCCTATACTAATACTTCCAGTCATTCATTCCATAAGTGACCCTTCTGTTATGCCACTTTCTGAAGAGGAGATGGACATCTTCGAAGCTCAACTGGCAAGCTTATTTGACATATCTACACTAGCCCTACCAACTAGCAATGAGACTAAGCCACTAGTCTTGGCTGACTCTTTATTAGAGATAATCGAAAGCTCATTTGCTGTTGAGACCATCTCTCTTCCTCAAGTAGACATGGGCACTTGCTTAGAGCTACTGAGAACCTTCTTGAGGATTTCATTTGAAGCTTTGCAGAAGCCAATCATTAAGAATGGATTCCTCAAATGTTGTCAAATGCTCAATCAATCCAATGTTGCCTTTAGAAGACATTTAACCTAGGCAACATCAACCATTAACTTCTATGTCAATATTTTCCAAATGGCTACAACTGCAGAGAAGGAGCTGCTAAAAGATAAGGAGTTTGTGTCCCACATTCACTCTAAAGTGTCAGTATTGAAGGGGCCACACGCCTCTACTTCTCAACTTCAAGCTCAGCTTTTGCATAGGAAGGCAGAATTAGAGAAGGAGTTAGCAATAGTCAACTTGGCTTTAGAGCAAAATGCAAAGAGGCTGCACACTACTCATCAAGGGCTACCCAATCGCAGGCAGGAGATGAACACAACTATATAATTGTTCTCATCACTTAAGAGTAGAGAGCTTATTATAAGGGAACAATTGAAACATTGTAATGAGTTTTGGGCCAATTTATGGCACAATGTACTTGAATTTTTATAAAATTAAACATTATTCTTTACATAAGTGTTTATTGTTTCTTCTTGATGTTTTCATATACTGTCTCCATACTCTTTGTGTCTCTCACACAGTTGGATAATAAGGCTTCAAATATCTGCCATTAATTTTCTTAGGATGTATATATCCATTTAGATTTTTCAAATAGTGAGCTCCTCCAGGCAAGACTCTATGGACTTGGTATGGTCTCTCTCAATTAGGTGACTATTTTCCAAACTTGTGGCTTTTAATTCCTATTGGAAGTATTGTTTTCCGCACCAAAGCTGATGTGTTGGATCCTTTTATTGTAGTTTTTGGCTGCCTTTCTCTTTTGTAAAAGGATATTATTTAGTGCCAAAATTCTAACTTCATCCACATCTTCTAATTCTAAATGCATGCTTTGATGATATTGATCAGTACTTAGATGATCTTGGAATTTGACCCTTAAGGACTTTATATTGATCTCCACAGGCAATATTGCATCGTGCCCATATACGAAGGCATAAGGGGTAACTCATGTGCTTGATCTTTGGGAAGTCCTATAAGCCCATAATACGTCTAACAATAAGTTATGCCAATCTCTAGAATTGTCTTCCACAACCCTCTATATTCCCTTCTTCAAGGACTTGTAAGATGACTCTGCATGACCATTTGCTTATGCATAATAGCGGGTGAAATTAACAAGACTAATTCCAAATTCTACTACGAAAGCTTTTACTAGCTTTCCATCAAACACAGTCCCATTATCCATAGTTATGGTCTGTGGAATACCAAACCTTTAAATTAATTTCTTGATGAAATCAATTACCTATGTCTAATTTACAATCTTATAGGGCTTAGCCTCAACCCACTTAGTAAAGTAGTATGTGGCCACTAGAATGAAACAGTGTTGCTTCGAAGAAGGTGAGTAAATTTTCCCTATCATGTCTATTGCCCACTCTCTAAATAGCCAAGGCTTCACTACTATATGTAGATCAGTTATTGGAACATGCCTTATCATACCGTGCTTCTGACATGCTTGGCAACCTTTTGCATACTCTATGCAATCCTTAAGGATGGTTGGTTAGTAATAAGAGTGCCTTCGAAACAACCATCTCATTTTAACATTAGGTTGGTGAGCACCACAAATACCTTCATGCACCTCAGCCATGGTTATCAATGCTTCCTTTGGTCCCAGGCATTCTAATAGAAAACCATATGCCTCTCTTTTATAAAGAGCATTCTTATACACTATGAACTGCATTGACAGTAGTTTAAGCTTTCTATTAGCCATCAAAGAAGGGCCAGTCAAATACTGAATGATTGGATGTCTCTATTCCTGTTCTTCCAAGTCATTTTGATTAGCTTCTACCAATATACCCCATTTTGCTAAAGGTGGTATCAGCTTCTAGTATGTTGCTTGGCTCATGTCTATTTGAGGATACCTTCTTTTGAAATTTGAAGTTTTCTGGGCCACATCATTGGCCTTTTGATTCATAAATCTTGGGATGTAAGTTACATTTGCCACTTAGAAGTGGGAAAGCAAATGTACAGCAGCAGCATAGTATGGCAACATGCTTGCACTTTGACACTAAAGACCCTTTTACTTGATTAATTACTAATTGGGAATCTCCAAATTTGTCAACTACATGAGTCTGTAAACCAATAAGTATCTGAAGTCCCCCAACCAGGGCTTTGTACTCAGCTTTGGAACAAGTGGTCTTATCAATTCTAAAACCATGTGTGGTTTCTGCCCCTTGTGGTGATTTAATCACAACACCAATTCCAACCAGCTCATTAGCCTTTAATCCATCAAACCACATCTGCCATGGCTCCAGATCCACTATGTTAAGTTTTATTATTTCTTGAATTTTTGTTTGACATAGACAATCAGCTAAAAAGTTGGCCAATACCTGACCTTTTATTGCCTTTTGGGAAACATATTCCAAATGAAATTCTGACAAAGGTAGAATCCATTTGCCAATTCTCCCTCTCAATATTGGTCTAGATAACATATATTTAACCAAATCTATGGCTGCAATTACCAAGACAACAATAGGCAAAAGATAATATCTTAATTTTATTGCTGTAAAGTACAAGGCTAAGCACAGCTTTTCTATAGTTGAGTATTTACATTCACAAGAGTTTAAAAACCTATTAAGGTGATAGACTGCTTGCTCCTTGCCTTCTTCATTGTCCTAGGCCAAAAAGACTCCCAATGATTCTTCAACTATAGCAATGTATAACTTCAAAGGTCTGTCCTTCCTTGGTGGCATCAGTACTGGAGGCCTACCCAAATAGGCTT
Source organism: Camellia japonica (assembly GCA_030407325.1). NCBI lineage: Eukaryota > Viridiplantae > Streptophyta > Magnoliopsida > Ericales > Theaceae > Camellia > Camellia japonica. The sequence goes on along the minus strand of JAPPVO010005677.1, from coordinate 11,496 downwards.
TTATTCCTTCGAAGGCAACTTGATGCTTTGCTGTTCACATAAATTCTTTTTCATTTTTTAACTTTAATAGAGAAGAAAAAACTTTAGTCTTTCTAACAATGTTAGAAATAAATCTTCGAACAAAATTAACCTAACCAATGAATTTTTGCAATTCTTTCTTACTTGATGGAGGTTTAGCCTTAATGATGGCTTTGGCTTTGTTTTGATGAATCTGTATTTCTTTCTTGTGTACTATATACCCCAAGAAGTTTCCAGCTGATACCCCAAAAGCACATTTGAGTGGATTGAGCTTTAATTTGAATTTCCTCATTCTTTTGAAAGCTACTGTCAGATAGACCAAATGCTCTTCCATGGACAGAGATTTTACAACAATATTATCAATGCAACACTCCAAGTACCCTCTAATGAGATCATGGAAGATGGTATTCATTGCCCTCTGATATGTTGTCCCAACATTCTTCAACCCAAATAGCATCTTAACCCATTCAAAGGTCTCAATGTTCCCAAGACACCTGAATGCTGTCTTGTGAATATCCTTCTCAGCTATGCATATCTGGTTGTAGCCAGAGTGATCGTCCATCATAGACAAGATCTTGTGTCCTACTGAACTGTCCACCAGCAGATCAACTACAGGCATGGGGTACTCATCCTTTAGAGTTACCAAATTCAGATGTCTGAAATCAATGCATACCCTCAATTTTTTATTTTTCTTGATCACAGGCACGATATTGGACAGCCACTGAACATACATAGCTATTCTGATAAATCCTGCTTTGAAGAGCCTGGCAATCTTCTCCTTCACCTTCTGAACCACCTCAAGACTCATTCGTCTAGGTTTTTGCTTGTATGGCTTAAAGTTTGGCTTGACTGGAAGTCTATGTTCCACCAATGACCTATCCAATCCTGGAAGATCATTCTAAGACCAAGCAAAACAATCTTTATATTGTTTCAGGATAGCCAATAACTAGTCCCTGGCTATGGGATCTAACCAAGCACTAATGTAAATACGTTGTTGTGGTGAAACTTCTCCTAGATTGACTTCTTCCAAGGATCTTGCATCTAAGTGCTTACTAATGTTTCTCTTTCAGCTTCTTCTAGCTTCAAAGTGACCTTTTCACCCTAATCTATCACAATTCTTTTTGGTTCAGCATCTTTACTTTCTTCTTCATAGACAAAATCTGCCCATAAAGTTTCTTCTTCCTACATTTCCTAGACTTTCGTTTCATTGTCCAACGCACAATACGTACTTAGAGCTAATGATTTGGCCTCTTATTGCTCATGTTTGCAGCCAATCATCATGGCTTCCCTCTCTTCCTTCTGGACTTTCTGGACTATAACATCAATGTCCAATGTGTAGAACTTGACTAAAGCCAATAGTCTGGCTTCTTGATCCTCCTGCCTACAACCAGGCATTGTTGGTATCCTTGATGATGTAGTCGTATTCATCATCAGCACTTTCTTATGCCACATATTTCATGTCACGACCCAAACCCGCCCATATGGGTTTAGCATCATAACCGGCCAGTAATCCTTGGATTACCAGAGGCCTCTTGATAGATTAACATATATTTAAGGGCTGCGGAAGCAAATATACAAAATATAAGTAGTCCATCGAGCTGTGGAGACATACATGAGACGTATAACTTAAAACTTTTATATACTTATGAGTGATGTCAAAATATACAATATTTACATATCACTCATAGGAGTATAATCTCAGATATCTTGCCCAAGACTTAACAAAATATACCAAGTCTATTATGATTACAAAAACAGCCATAAATACTTGACTTCATCCGGAACCTCCTCAGGAGGCACAAAGGTTGGCTGACAAAAACTGAAACGTAAGCCGTCAACTTTGGGCCTGGTCACACGCCTGCTCACCTACATACATAATATAAAATAGTGAGCGGAAGCCCAGTGAATAATAACGAAGTAAAGGGTTTTAATGAATGAAGTCCATACAGATTCAGAAATCATAATTCAGATTCATAACAGATTCATATTCATATTCTTGTCCAGAACATATACAGAAATCATAATTCATGCTTAATCATACGTGGTACATCCATTAGCGCTAACAGAGCAGTTACAGAACAGATGCAGATCATGTAGTAGTTATTCACTAGTTCCATAAAGGAACCTCCGGATCTGAGTAACAAAGTGCAAACATATTAAGTTCCATAATGGAACCTCCAATACCGGGTAACAGCTAACAGATATCATATGATGCTAAGGATGCCACGAATATATTGTAAAAATTGGACAATCATTCATTGTACAGAACATATCATTTCAGAAAACAGATCTTAATTCATCATACAGAAAATAAGTAAAGTTGAACATATCTTTACTAAGTTATTACTCATAATTGGCTTCGGGTGCAGACAGACGAAGCAGACTAATCAAACGGTTTACGGCACGTGACCTACATTAACACACAATAAATACAAACCTAAAACACTCGTTTGAATCGTACATAACTTATTTCACTTGTTCTTAGTGTGTTTCTACCCTTATCCTTATTATGGTGTCTTAATCATGACCTAGGAATGCATAGGATGGAATAAGGATGCAAAAATTGCATTAGAAAACATTTTTCAAATCTTGTTGAAAACAAGGTCCACGCTCGAGCGTGGCTTTACTCGCGCGAGCAAACATGCAAAGTGTGGAGGTTCGCTCGAGCGTGAATTACTTCGCTCGAGCATACTGTAATCTTGATAAAAGTACTGCTTGCTAGTTTTTCACGCTCGACGAACGCTCGATCCATGCTCGAGCGTGAGACTCAGACCCTCGCTCGAGCGTGACATCTGTCGCTCGAGCGTGTTGCAAAACATATGAACTTCTGGATACATGCATTTCACGCTCGAGCGAGCTTTTGGTTGCTTGAGCAGAAGTGCATGTACTCAGAGTGCTTGCTCGAGCGTGAACTCCTACGCTCGAGCGTGGATTCAAATTCTGGAATTTTTAGATTTGATCTCCAAGCTTCAAACTCCAACTCAACACTTCAAAACTTATCCTCTTGGGCCAAAATTCTAGAAAACACTTACAAACTTACAAAATATCATGCTTTGAAAATCATTTCATGAAATCAAGGCCCAAAAGCATGCTAATTGTTCAAAAATTCAACTTAAACTTTATGAATGTTTCATGAACATAATATGCATGAATTTTCTTGACCTTAAGTTTCTCAAAACATGATCAAATGCCATAAAACATCATAAAACTTAATAATTTCTCAAAATCAAGGTGAATTCAAGACATGCATGAGAGGATTACTTGAAATTCAACTCAAAATGCAAGAAAAAGTGCATGCATGCATGATATGGCCCAAGTTCATCCACTCTAGCTTAAACCTTGCATTAATCAACTAAATTCTCTTGAATTTCTTCACTAATGTCTAGAATGCAAAGCTTAAGGACAAAATCCTCACCTAGAGTCTTCAATTCTTTGGGGTTTGATGATGATTTGAGTAATTCTCCAATTTCCAAGCAATTTCCTACCAACTTCAAGGTTTGATCTTAATTCTTGCCCTCTCGCTCTCTCTCCCACGTTTTTATCTCTTGGAGGCTCAAAGTTGATATGAAAAAGAGGCTTAAGTGAGGTGTATAAGCCTTATGTGGGCTTGAGTGGAAGTGTAATTAATTAAGGCCAAATAAATGGGCATTAAGTTAATCTAATTTAATCGTTCCAATTCGAATTTCAATTGAACCTACCATAAAATTTAAAAAATTCTAATTAACACGTAAATCAAGTCAATTTCTGAGTCAGATGCCGATAAGGCCTTCAATTCACAAATCGAAACTAAAACATGAACAGATCTTTCTACATTGAACAGATATAAACACAAATAATGCAATGCACATGTCGTTAACTCAGGATTTCTTCTTAATTACTTGTTAGGGGCACTCTTAAGCATGAGTTAACGTTAATTATAGGTCGGGGTTGTTACATTTCAAGGGTGCTACTTCCTCATCAGCCATTATTTTGGTTGTTATATTAGGCTTTCTCAGCACATTTAATGGAACCGCCCCTTCGGTATACAACTTTGCTTCTACAAAATCCATACGTGCAATAAAGGGCTGTGGATCTGTAATTATTTCCTCTATTTCCCCATGGCTCAGGGCCATCATCACTTTATGATATAAAGAGAAGGGCACACATTTATTTGTGTGGATCTAATCTCTACCAAGCAAGGCATTGTACTTGGCATTGATGTATATTACAAATAAGGCAGTCATATAATCCCTTGTTCCTATACTCAGATTAATGGGTAATATGCCTTGGGCCATCTGCTTGTCCCCAACAAAACCAGCAATGGTCGTGCTCGTTGGGATCAATCTAGGTTTCTCTTGCCCAATTTCCTCAATGATGAATGAGGAAGCAAGTTTACTGCTGCCCCATTTCATCTCTATTCCATCGAAGTATGCCTTGATATACAAGGGTTTAACATGTTGAGTCATTGACAATGTGGGATATTCAAAGGGGTAGGATAGGGTAACTATGCTTACCTCTTCATTTTTTTCATCAGTCTCCATAGGCTTGGCTACTTCAGACTCATCCTAGACTATGCTGGCTTGCGAATCCTCTCTAGAGATTTCTACAAGATCATCCTCCTGTTCTTCTTGATTTCCTTCTATAGCTTGAAACTCCTGTGGTAGCACGTAGACCATATTCATTGGCATTGGAAAGAATGAGCCAAACTGTACTACTGGTTGTACCTGCTCTCCTTCTGTGTTGGTCTAACCTGATGCCAGTGATGCATCTTCCAGGCTGTATTTTGGAATTTCTAAGTTAGTAGGCTCCTTAGTAAGAGTCTGTTATTGGTCTGTCTTAAATACAGACTCTGTTTGTTCAGCTATGAATGCTTGCTCAGCCATGAAGGCCTCAAACATTTCTTTTTCATTTAATATCTTTTCTTGGCTTGGCTCAATTATTCCGTTTGTCTCACTGTAGTCATCATTTTCCATTAAGGCTTTTTCGAGACCTGCCAAACTCGATTTCTCTTTGGCTTTTAGTTTAGCATGAACCTTAACCAATTTCTCTCTGCTGGCACTTCTGTTAATCTTGGGATTAGGCTTTGAACTCTCTCCTTCTCCCATTTGACCTCTTGATTGCGCCAAAGAGGCACCCCCACCGGTTCCCTTCAGATCTTTCTGGTATTGAGTGAACCTTCGTTGGATCGTTCTCCTCTAAGATATGGAGATTAGAGAAACCATGTCTGGTTCCTTTGTCTTCAGGTTTTTTAGCAAGACCCAATTATTTGGAGCCACCAAAAGAGGCTTGATCATTCTTTTTTTGCCTACAAAGGATTTCCCCTAGGTTGGTATCATTTTAGGTTTGTTCTACATGACAAACCAGTCTGGTAGTCCTAGTACCCATGAACCCACTGTGCCAGTCATTGGGCCTGCTATTTTAATCTTCGAAGGCCAATCATTGCCATTGGTTCCCTGTCTTGAGCCAAGTTCAAGCTTACTTACAGGCTTGTTGACTATCTTGTAGTAGTTTGGTGTCTCTTACCTCTTGACAGATTTCTGGCCTCTGGTGGCCCAACCAAGGATGGTTGCTATCTAAGACCACTTGGTATGCCCTCTTGTTATAGGTACTGACTGGCCTACGATATTTCTGCACGTCTTTGTAGTACTGTTTCCCACCAACTGGAAACCCTTTCAGCCATTTGTAACTTAGCCTGCACCTAGGACACATTCGCTGCATAATAGCTGCTTCAAGTGAGTCATCATCTAAAGTTTCTTCACTGGAATCATCCTCTTGGCCCACGAAGCTTTACCCACTTACTGGTGAACCCTGTATGTTCTTCTTAAAGGTAGTTTGACTGGCAACATGCATTTGCACGTTGACCTCATCCAATTCCTTCAAGGAGAAGTTCTTTTCCACTTTTTGGGCAAGGAAGTCTGGTATGCCAACATTGGCTGCCGCTTCTCTAATCTCCGAAAATTGATCAATGTCAATCCCCATTCTCTTTTCTACTTTGGCTGGAAATTTCAGCCTTCCTTTCTAAATCTGCTCTTGAATTTTGTCTTGAAAAGCAATATAGTTTTTAGTTGAGTGAGACCAAGAGTTATGCCATTTACAGTACATTTTACCTTTTATTTCTTCTGAAGTTAGGATCTTAACTCCCTTAGGCAATTTTAGAAAATGTTTTGTTAGTAAATGATCAAATATGTCTTCTGCTTTTCATATATCAAAAGAATACTTCTTGTGAAGATCTTTAATTTTTAAATTGCTGATCCACGGTAGTATCCTTCTAAATTAATGCTTCACAGATTATAGGTTCGTTTCATATGATCTCTACTGCATCAATTTCAAAATTAGGGTCCCTATAATAGGTCCTATAGGATGCATTACTTTGAACTTTTTCTTCCTCAAGGAGAGTCTCGTATCTAGTGACCTTATAAGTTAGTTCTACTAGGTCTCGAAATTCTGTTGAGTCAAACTTCTTTCGAAGCCTAAACTCTAGCCCATTTTGGGCCAACCTCACAAATTTAGGGTCAAGTAATATGACCCTACATTTGTTTCGTGCTCTTTTGAATCTAGCAATGAATTGAGCAGCCTTCTCATCAGGCCTATGGCTCAACCTTGCCAAGTCTGCCATAGATATTTCAAGCTCTATTTGAAAAAACTGGGCATGAAACACTTCTTCTATTTGTTGTCAAGTTTAAATAGAACCAGGTGTAAGATTTGTGTACCATACCAAGGCTACCCCAATTAAATAGTTTGGAAAGAGTCTCAATTTCATGTAATCATTGTTGGTAAATTTACCACATTACCTTGTAAATCTGGCAATGTGTTCAACAGTTGATTGGTTTCCATTCCCATAGAGAAGGCCAAAGTTTGGTATCTTATACTCCCTTAGGTATTCATTCTGGGTAAGGCTTTCTATAAACAGGGGTCTGGACCCCCCAAGCCATAGGTCCACAAATTTCTCTAAAAATGTCAGCAATTTGGTCCTTAAGCACAACATTCTGTGCTGACTGGGCCACTATTTGAGGAGCAAACACAGGTTTTGGAGGAACTCCTTGTGCTTGAGGCCCTATTGGTCCATGTGAAGGCACATTTGGGGTTGGTTGTCCTTGACCCTATTGTGTTGGTTGATGTTGAGGGTATGGTTGCCCCCTTGGGGTAGGCATTTGTCCCACAAAATGTGCTGTAAAGGGAACTATTGGAGGAGGAACAAGTGTTGTTTCTCTTCCAACTGCAGGAATTCCTTCCAATCCCCTAGGTGTAAGCTCAAACACAAGATTAGTGAACACCCGTTGTAGACACCCCATTTTTGACCGACCTTAAGACTTAGACGTCACCGATTGAGCGCTCGGTGATGTCGCATACTGTGCTCGTTCAGAAGTCTCAGAGTCGCGGCCGTGCGCCCTGCCTCCGAACTTCCGAATCCTCTTCTGTACCTTGTCTCGGTTTGCGAACCAGACTCGGTTTTCTCTGTTTTCTTTCCTGAGGGAAGAGAGTAGTCCTGTAGACTATCTCTCGGTGGCTGTGCGCTACTTTTCGTGGCCGTAGGCCATTTTGCCCATTTCGGAGCCCGGTTCCCGGTTTTCGGAGCCGCCAGGCCGTGTGCCTCGGCTCGGGACCGCCCAACCATCTCCGATTCCTCCGGTTCTTGGCATGTACCTCTGTTTCATCATAACAGAGCACCCTGGGGCCCCTGATGCCCACTTCGTGGCCGTATGCCACTTTCGGCGCCTGCAGCCGGTTTTCGGGCCCCGAACCTCGCGGTTTGGCCCCCGAGCTTTCATTTCGCATCGGTTTTCTCCGTTTTTTGGCAGGTACCTCTGTTTTATCATTTTGAGAAACCCTGGGGCCCCCGATGCCCACTTCGTGGCCGTATGCCACTTTCGGTGCCTACAACCAGTTTTCGGGACCCCGAACTGCGCGGTTTGGGCCCCGAGCGTTCATTTCTCATTAGTTTTTGTTCAATTTTGGCAGGTACCTCTGTTTCAACATTAGGAAGATCACTGGAGGGTAGGAGGCCAGCAATTATCCCAGATAACCAGTTTCGCTCCTCCGGCGCCCGTTTTGCTCACTTCCGGGCCAATGTTGAACACCCTAGGCCCATTTTCTTCCAACCAAAGCTACATATCTGTGATCAGGGGACATGGGAGGACCCTAAGGAGTGATGGTCGGCCAGCAATGGTGAATTTCATTTTTGAGCCTCTCCTTCAAGCTCTATGTTGTGACTCCTGCTTCAGAGTTACCAGATTCCGACCTTGGGGCCTTGTTCTAAACATCTGGGAGGACACTACTGCATGGTGGTCGGCCAGAAATTTGTGACTTCATTTTTGGGCATGGCCGGCCGGCCAGGGTGAGTGGCTGGCCGACCAGGTGGGGTGGCCGGCCGGCCACCTCCCAGAAAGTTCCCTGGCCGGCCAGCTTTCTGCTTTCCAGCCCATTCCAGCTGTCCGGATATTTTCTTGAAATATCTCCCCCATCCGGGGGATATTTTGGGAGGGAATGCTTGGATGCAATTCCCTCCCCTTTTACACCTTTTCTTCCCTATTTGAAGGGCTTGCCTCCTCCTTTGCTAGGGTTGCACAATTTCTTCTCAAGAACACCTCTCCCAAAACCTCCATTTTCTTATTCAAAAAACCCTAAAAACATTTGAGTTCCTAGGCCAATCCTTCATCAACCCTAAGCTCTACCATCCCCACTTCCATTCCAGCAGCAAGAAGAGGTTCCTCAAGGGCTAAGAAGCAACTTTGATCAAGGCAAGAGGTAGCAAAAACTTGATCTTCAAGGGTAAGTGATCATTTCCCTTTTTCTAGCATTATTTTGCTTCAAAGTTTTACCCTACTTGTGATCTGTTTTGGGTTCTGACCCCTTCTGGTTTTGTGCTCATTTTGATCCCCTCTACAACATTGTAGAAGGGCTCAACCCTGTTTGGTGTCTCCATGATATACTTCCTTCAATAGCACTCTTTAGGCCATTAATTTGCATGCTTTATTTGCCTTATGAGTGATCTGATTTCGAGACTGATGTAAACTGTTAGTGGGCTTGTATTGAGCCCCTCTTCAACATTGAAGAAGGGCTCCATCATGTTTGGTGACTCTAGCATGCACTTCCTTTGAAATTCTTCAATTTTACCGTAAAATTGCATGAGTTAATTAGCCTATTTGTGATCTGAGTTGGAGTATGAAACCTACTGATATTGTGCTCATTTTGAGCCCCTCTTCAACATTGAAGAAGGGCTCAACCATGTTTGCCTCCTCTATCATACACTTGCTTTGAATCCATGTTCTATGCCTATCTTGCATGCTTTGTTAGACTATTTTGTCTTCTGTTTTTGGCCTTCATCAGGCCTTGAAGGAGTCTTATTTTGGTCCACACATCATGCTTTGTGAAGAGTCTTAAGCCATTTGGTAATTGGTTTTAGTACTTGCTTTGAAATTCTTCAAATTTACCGTAAAATTGCATGTTTGTTTAGGCCATTCTAGCTTCTGTTTCTGGCCTTCATCAGGCTTGTGAAGTGTCCTATTTTGGTCTATTCTTCAAGTTTTATTAAGGGTCTTAAGTTGTTTGGTCATTGCTTATGATACCTCTCTTTATAAACCTCTTTGACCCTTATTTTGCATGCTATGTATTGTATATCTACACACTGATTTTGAGGTTTTCATCTTCTGTAAAAATGCATATTTTTAGTCCCTCTCTAATGTTGTAAAACTGAGTTTTTGGGTTTAAGCATTGTAGATACCACTTGCTTTGTAATTCCTCTCTTTTTCCGTATTTTTGCAAGCTATTGTTGCCATACTTGTGATCATAATTGGGCTTGTTTTGTACTGAAAAGATGCTATTTTTGGGGCTGCCTTGCTACTGTTTTTGCTGCCATGTGTCAATTTTGCATGTATAGCATAGCTGTAGGCCATTTCGGGGGCTAAATATCACATTTCGGGAGCATTCTGGGCATCGGGTGCATTTTTATTACTATTTTGGGGCTGTTTTCCCTTCATTTAGTTTCTGGAATTTGTTTTGCATGTTTGCATATCATTTCCCATGTCATTCATGCCTTATTGCATTGCCTCGGTTTGCGTGCCCGTCGGGCACGCACTTCGAGGCACTCCGTTTTCATACCGGCATCTGATGTGAGTGTGGCTGAGGCCCTCTCATGTTAGTGTAAGCCCAATCTACATTTTTTTCATGCCTGTATGTCATCGCCTCGGTGTGCGTGCCTGTGGGCACACATTTCGAGGCACTTCGGTTTTATCCGATTTCTCATTTTATCATCGCCTCGGTGTGCGTGCCTGTGGGCACACATTTCGAGGCACTTCGGTTTTATCCGATTTCTCATTTTATCATCGCCTCGGTGTGCGTGCCTGTGGGCACACATTTCGAGGCACTTCGGTTTTATCCGATTTGCATTTCATCATCGCCTCAGTATGCGTGCCTGTGGGCACACATTTCGAGGCACTTCGGTTTTATCCGATTTCTCATTTTATCATCGCCTCGGTGTGCGTGCCTGTGGGCACACATTTCGAGACACTTCGGTTTTATCCGATTTCTCATTTTATCATCGCCTCGGTGTGCGTGCCTGTGGGCACACCTCGGCACGCATTTCGAGGCACTTCGGTTTTATCCAATTTCTCATTTTATCATCGCCTCGGTGTGCGTGCCTGTGGGCACACATTTCAAGGCACTTCGGTTTTATCCGATTTCCTCTTCATATCATCGCCTCGGTGTGCGTGCCTGTGGGCACACATTTCGAGGCACTTCGGTTTTATCCGATTTCTCATTTCATCATCGCCTCGGTGTGCGTGCCTGTGGGCACACATTTCGAGGCATTTCGGTTTTATCCGATTTCCACTTCATATCATCGCCTCGGTGTGCGTGCCTGTGGGCACACATTTCGAGGCACTTCGGTTTTATCCGATTTGCATTTCATCATCGCCTCAGTATGCGTGCCGTGTGCACGCATTTCGAGGCGCCTCATTCTCATAGCATTGTGCATGCTAGAACTGTATATTAGTTGCATTTCATGCATATCATGCATATCGCATCGTGTTCGGGATAGGAGTTAGCCCGAGCACGGGAAACGAGGCATGTTTCGTACTCCGAGTGACGGAACGGGTCTCAATTCCCAAGTCGCCGATACTCCGGATTACCCATGATGGAGTTAGGTTTTCATTGTAGCATTCATCTGCATTCATCCCATATTGAGTTGTGCAATCCGACTCCTCGGCCATCATGCATCGGTATGCGTGATTGGTGGCACGAGGATCGAGGCATGCATATATTTGTGAAATACATTGCTATGCCCTTTTCCCGCTCTCTGTTGCAGCAAGATAAGGAATCAGCAACTTTTCAGAGTCGGGCACGCATTTCAAGAAACACTGCAAACAGAGGCTAAATCGGGCATTCCAGTGGATTTCTGCGCAAGGCAGCCCAACGTACATCATTCATCAGAAGCGAGGCAGCCCCTGGCTTGCATGCCAGTTTACAGTCTTTATTAGTTAATTTGTTAATTAATTAGAAATC
>JAPPVO010005676.1:0-12845 GCA_030407325.1 Camellia japonica | reverse complement strand
TCATGCATGATCCTAATTATACAGAAATGCCTAATGCAACGCATGCAATAATGCAAACTATAGCAGGCTCGGCTATTCTAAACATGGCATATGAAATGCAACAACTAACACGTATTCAATTTGGAATTGAAATACAAATGAAGTTTATATGATGCACCGAGCCCGGTGCGTGCAAACAGATGAATGATGTAAACATGCTGTCATACTGTATGCTAATCGAATATGCCCTATATCTAACCATCATAAGCGGGTAAATAAAAGGGAAGAAAGACGTGGGGTTGGAAGACATACATCACACTCACCCACACTTATTACAATTATGCCCTCGCGCAGAGGGTCCGAATAAATAATACAGTCCGAATGAAAGAATATTACAGTCCGAAATATACAGTCCGAATAATATACAAATTTCTAATTAATTAACAAATTAACTAAGAAAAATTGTAAACTGGCATGCAAACCAGGGGCTGCCTCGCTTCGTTCCGGATAATGAAATGATGTATGCTGGGCTGCCTTGCGCGGAAATCCACTGGGATGCCCCGATTAGCCTCTGTTTGCAATGTTTCTCGAAATGCGTGCCAGACCTCGGAAGACTGCTGATTCTTGATATGCTGCAACAGAGAGCAGGAAAGGGGCATAGCAATGTATTTCACAAATATATGCATGCCTCGATCCTCGTGCCACCAATCACGCATATCAATGCATGATGGCCGAGGAATCGGATTGCACAACTCAATATAGGATGAATGCAAGTGAATGTTACAACAAAACCTAACTCCATCATGTGTAATCCGGAGTGTCGGTGACTTGGGAATTGAGACCCATTCCGTTACTCGTAGTACGGAACGTACCTCGTTTCCCGTGCCCGGGCTAACTCCTATCCCGAACACGATGCAATATGCATGATATGCATGAAATGTAACTAATATGCAATCCTAACATACACAGTGCTATGAAAATGAGATGTCTCGAAATGCGTGCACACGGGTGCGTAAACCGAGGCGATGATCCTAAGGCATAAAATGGCATACACAATGCAATTGGACTTACACTAACACGAGTGGACCTCAGCCACACTCACATAAGAGGCCGTCGGATAAAAAAAGAAGCGCCTCGAAATGCGTGCCCACGGGCGCGCAAACTGAGGCGATGCATACGGAATGCAAAATGACATGGAAATGATACGCAATGAGGCTAAAATGAGATGTCTCGAAGTGCGTGCCTGCGGGCACGCAAACCGAGAAAATATCATACGGAATGCAATGAAGCGAAAATGGCATACAGAATGCAGAATGGACTTATACCAACATGAGAGGACCTCAGCCACTCTCATATGGGAGGCCGTCGGATAAAAATGAAGCGCCTCGAAATGCGTGCACACGGGCGCGCAAACCGAGGCGATGCATTAAAGCATGAAATGACATATGAAATGTGAAATGGACTTATACTAACATGAGTGAGCCTCAGCCACACTCACATGAGAGGCCGGCGGATGAAAATGAAGCGCCTCGAAATGCGTGCCCACGAGCGCGCAAACCGAGGCAATGGCCCTAAGGCATGAAATGACATGGGATATGATATGCAAGCATGCAAATGAATTTCAGCACTTAAAAATGATACAAAACAGTCCCGAAAGGCGGGAAAATGACACCGAATGCACGGAATGGTCCCGAAATGCGATAATAAGCACCCGGAATGGCCTATAGCCACACTAAACATGCATGGTTGGTACATGGTATGCAAACAGTAGCAAGGCAGCCCAAAATAGCATTATTTACAGTACAAAACATGGAGAAATAATGAGCATAGATAGGACAACAATAGCATGCAAAAATACGGGCCAAGAGAGGGGTATTGAAGCAAGTGATACATGCGATGTCCAAATGGAAAAGTACCCTTCTACAACACTGATGAGGGACTAAAAATATGAACATTTACAGTAGATGAAATCCCCCAAATCAGTATGAAAACATGATAAAAATGTCACGCAAGAATGAGGATACATAAGGCTATAACATGAGGTACCCCAAACATTCGTCAAACCAGAAAAGACCCTTAATGAAATATGTCAAGAAGATCAAAATATGGATATTTTCAGTACTGATGATGGCCGAAAACAGAAGCTAGATAAGCTTAAAAAAGCATGCAAAATGGGGGCCAAAGAGGGATATAAAAACAAGCACAACATGGGGACCCCCAACAAGGTTGATCCCTTCTACAATGTTGTAGAGGGACACAAAATAAGCTTATTCATAGTTCATTACATGTTCCAAAACAATTTACATATAGGCCAAACAAATCATGCAAATTTACGGTAAATTGGAGGAATTGTGAAGCAAGTGCATGATAGAGAGGCCAAACAGGGTTGAGCCCTTCTTCAATGTTGAAGAGGGGCTCAAAATAGGTCCACTTAAAGTTTACATTATACTCGAAAACAGATCACTCATAAGCTAGATATTTCATGCAAAAAAACAAGAGCAAAACATGGATTCAAGGCAAGTAGCATATGGAGCATGAAAACAAGGTTGATCCCTTCTTCAATGTTGAAGAGGGATTCAAAATAAACACAATATCAGTTCATGAGATGCTCCAATTCAGATCACACATAGGCTAAATATTCAATGCAAAATAATGGCATATAAGAGGATATTGAAAGAAGTGCAAGATGGAGGGCTCAAACAGAGTTGAGCCCTTGAACAAACATCGAGAATAGCTCAAAAGAGGACCACTTTCAGTATTGGTTGGAGCTCAAAACAGTGAGCAAGTAGGGTTAAGAAAAGAGGCAAGAAAATGGTGTAAAAGAGAGGGATTGAGACTTACCCTTGAAGACTACACTTTTGCTACCTCTTGGCTTGATGAAAGTTGCTTCTAAGCCTCTCAAGAATCCCTCCTTGCTGCTGGAAATGGATTGGTAATGGTGATGCTTGATGATGATCAAGAAATCCCTCCTTGCTGCTCCAAAATATCCCCCGGATTTAGATCTTTTCTGGGGGAAACAGCTGTGCAGCTGTAAGGAACACATCCCAAGGAGCATGGCCGGCCAGGCACTTTTTCTGCAGGTGGCTGGCCAGCCACCCCCCATGGCCGGCCGGCCAAGGGGTAAAAATGGACACTTGAATTAATGGCCGGCCACCACACATTGATGGCCTCCCATGTGTGCTGAACAAGACCCTGTGGTTGGAATTTGACAACTCTGAAACAGGAGAGAGAATAGGCCAATTCAAAGAGGGGTTCAAAAGGTTCAAAGAGAATTACTGGCCGGCCATGTGTTTTTAGTGTCCTCCCATGTGTGTACATCACAAATATGTGGTTTTGGCTCGAAGAAAATGGCCCTAGGGTGGTCAACATCAGCCCGGAAGTGAGAAAAACGGGCGCCGGGAGGCGCCGGAAGAGCATAACAGGTTGCTTGGAAAATTACTAGCCTCCCACCCTCCAGTGACCTTCCTTATGATGAAACAGAGGTACCTGCCAAAAATGAACGAAAACCGATGCAAAACGAATGCTCGGGGGCCAAACCGCGCGGTTCGAGGTCCTGAAAACCGGCCGTTAAGCACCGAAAGTGGTGTTTGGCCACGAAGTGGGTATCTAAGACCCCAGTGTCCCTCGTTAGGGAGTAAATGAGATGCATGCCAAAAACTGGAGGAATCGGAGATGGTTGGGTGGTCCCGAACCGAGGCACATGGCCTGACGGCTCCGAAAACCGGGAACCGGGCTCCGAAATGGGCAAAATGGCCTACGGCCACGAAAAGTAGCCCACGGCCACTGAGAGACAGTCTACGGGACCTCTCCCTCCCATCAGGAAAGAAAACAGAGAAAACCGAGTCTGGTTCGCAAACCGAGGCAAGGCACAGAAGAGAGTTCGGAAGTCTGGAGGCAGGGCGCACGGCCGCGACTCTGAGACTTCTGAACGAGCACAGTATGCAACATCACCGAGCGCTCAATCGGCGACGTCTGAGTCTTAAGGTCGGTCAAAAATGGGGTGTCTACAGGCGTCCTCGGCTTGACGAGCGAGGTTACCTCGGCTTCAGCGTTCTGTTCCCTCCTCTTGAGGTAGTTTCTCAAGTCTTCTTTACTCCTCCCCGGAGCTCGGCTATCTTTCGACTTTAGTCCCTTTGGCACATTACTCTCGGCCTCGTGGTGTGCCCGTTTTGATCTTTCTCCATGGGTTGTGTCGAAGCAGAGAGCCTGCTTTTGTACATGCCGATGTTCTCTGGGTTCCTGATCCTTTGTATGATACGTCCTCTGGGACTTCTCTTGTCTGGGTTCCTCTCGCCCGACCTCCCCGGAGGGTGGGTGAGAGTGCCTCTTGTTCCTGGAGCGTTGTAGTGCTTCAGGAATTATTTTCCTTCCTTCATTCCGAGTTTTAACTGCTGGGATTGGCGTATCCTACAGTGGGTATGGTGGCTGCATGACATTGTTTTGCATCATGAAGTTGACGACCGACTGCAGGTCTGCCAACTTGTCTGCCAGTTCCTTGACTTCCTCATCCCTTCGTAGGCACCTATCCCTCCATACCTGGAGGTTATCCTCCTTGTAGTATCTGCCCTGGTCCGTCTTCTTCGAAGTGTCGCTCTCCTGGACGACGTCTTTTCCCCCGTTCCCTTGGTCACGGGCTTTGTCATTGTGGTTGTCTCCTTCGACGCCAAGGTCAATAGGCCTGCCACTCCTAGCGGGAGTGTCGCCCCCAACCTTCTCGTTTTGTGCGTTACTGGCCATCTATTCGTCTTACTTTCCCACAGACGGCGCCAAATTATGTGAGTGATTTTCTTATCACACTGCCCACCTTAGTAATTCAACTGTAGAACACAGGCAGAATAGATGGCACAAATAATAACACAAAGAATTTAACGTGGTTCGGCAAAATTGCCTACGTCCACGGGCAGCAGATTCACTATATTGAATGAATAGTAAGAATTACAATTAACTCTCCGTAATTCTCTTCCTCTCTTCACTATCTCAGGTTGTTGTCTTTCTCCCCTTTTTCTCTGTCTCAACCTCTCTATATATACACGAGAATAGAGATGGAGAGGCCATCAACTTTTGAGTTGGCTGCCAGCCCATTGTTGTGCTTTTGGCAGCTTTCCAGATAAAAGCTTCATATGGCTTCACATGGCCTCTCATGGCCTCATGGCCAACTCACATGGCCTCATGGCCAACTAGTTGGTGAGGTGTTGGCCTCATGACTTTCTTCTCATGGCTGGACATCTATCTGGCCGTGATAATACGGCCACACTATATAGGCAGGTATGGCCGATCTAATAGTTACCTCGGCTTAATTCTTCTATGGGTAGCTCGGCCTTTGCATGTTAAGCCGAGGTAGGAGAGATGAGAAACCGTTATACGCTTATCCCGGATTAAGATATCTTCGGAGATAACCTCGGCAACTCTGAGCTTACCTCGGCATAACAACCACGACACGTGGCACCTCGGCTGACACGTCGGCATCACCATGCCACGTGTTGGTATTTAGAAATATAACCCCACAGTCTTCTTAGATGAAGACATTGTAAAGGCCAAATAGGCACAAGCTACACGGGATATTCTCAAAGAATCTCTACATTTGATTCAAGATATAAATACACTAGTATATAGCCTTCATTAGATTTAGAGAAATTCTATGATATTATATGTAAAGATGATATGACTTTAGCAATGTTGCAACTTGACTTTGATTATATGTGGGGTGAGGAGGTCCATCTCGATATATTATATATATGTTTCTTCAAATTTACAACTTGTAAGCATAGACTATTTTAAATCAAATATCAATCTCCCATCCTTCGTTGTATTTTTTTTTTTTTTTCTTTTTCCAACTATTAGTTCCTTTATATGTCAACTGTGAAGTACATGTTTTGAAACTCGGATTGTTAAATTTGCTGAATGGTTATTAATTTTTCAGCAATGGTAGAGGGCCACAAAATCAGTAGCTCAAATGGCTCAAAACTGTCAAAACGATGTCGTTTTGGGCACAAAACAATGCAAAACGACGTCGTTTTGGCAGTTTTGAGCCATTTGAGCCACTGATTTTGTGGCCCTCAAACATTTTTCTTAATTTTTAGGATAAATTACACTGACGCCTCCTTACAGTTTCTATTTAATGCAGATTTCTCTCACATTTGAAAAATTATATTTACCCCTCTGTCAGATTAAAATAACGTGTTTTCCCCTTGGCTTTTATACATATAAATAATAAAATAATAAAAATATTTTGTTCAAGTCATTTCAAGAGAAATAACAATCATCTTCTTTGATTTAACTCACACAAAAAATTGAGTTTTTTTAATTTTATTTTTTAATTTTTTTATTTTTACTGAATTTTTTTAATATTTTAAGCAATTTTTTTATTTTTTAGATACACCTAATCTAGATATACTTAAAAAGTATAATATTTTGTAATTTTTTTTTTAAATTCACCAAATACAAAAAATAAAATAAAATAAAATAAAATAATGCAAAAATACAAAAATTTAATACATTATCTTATTTTGTTGTATTCAATGGATTTTTAAAAATGTTTTATACAAATTTTATACTTTTTAAATATAGATCAAATTGATCAAATCTAGATATAATGGTGGAAATAAAAATGAAAAATTATATTCATATATAAACATTTATATAAAAATATCATAAAAATGTTTTGATTTTTTTGATTGGCAAAACGAAAAACTTTATTGATGATAAAACCATACAAAGTATGAAAAGATATATCAATAAAGAGGAGCTTGGAGCTAAACAAAGCTCCAACCTCCTAGTTGGTGAGAGACCAACAACGAACAAAACCAAAGGAGCAGCCGAGCAGAGCGAAACCAGAGCAAAATAGACCAGAGCAAAACATCAATATAAACCAGAGAGGCAGCACAACAAATCACATTAGTAGCAGCAAACCCCATCGGTGCAGCAGTAGCAGCAAGAGAGGCTCCAACAAACCCCATCAGTGCAGTAGCAACAACAAGAGGGTGCAGCAGTTCACAGGTTATACCCCATCAGTCCATGATACAGAATTTCACATTTTGCAAATTGAACACTAAATCATTGACTGAATCACAAAAAGAAGGACTATAAGCTCTGAACCATAATGCAATCCGTGTTTTGATAAGTTCACACAACTTTTCCAAGTCCACCTGTGAGTCATTAAAAATGTTTTCATTCCTTTGCTTCCACAAAGACCAAAGCATTGCCACTGGGATTAACTTCCAGAGCACCTTCAATCTGTTGTTGCGCATCTATAACTAGTCCACCACTGAAGCAGTCCAGACACTAACCTCGGCTGCACCCAAGATACACCCCACCACCCAATAATATTGGACCAAACTCTCCAACTAAAAGGACAGCACAGCAGCACATGAGTGACAGTTTCCACTTCATTCTTGTAGAATATTACGGTTAACATCTGAATTAGCATTGAGTACTCCAATTCTTTGCAAATAACTAGAAGTCTTGATCCTCCATTTCCATGGTAACCAACTAAAAAATTGCACTTTCGGAGGAGCAGCATTCTTCCAGATGAGATCCCCCAATTTTGCAGGCACAGTAGAAGGTAGCTCATTCCACTTGTAGACAAAAGCAACATCGAAGACACCATATTTATCTACAGCCTAATACAAACCATCTAATACACCATTCCTGAGATCTGGAGCAGTTTGTAACAACTCCTTCATCCTCCTCAACTCTTCAAGTTCCCATTGAAACAATACTCTTTTTCAAGCCAAATCTCACTTCTCATTTCCATTACTCCTGCTCTTAACCATTGCCACAGATTCACCTTTATCAATAGACACAGAGAATAATCTAGGAAATAATTTTTTTAGACAGTCACTGCCAACCCACAGATCCAGCCAAAATTTTGTGAACCTCCCATCCCCAATAATGATCTTTGAGTTGGCCTTAAAGAACTCCAGCAACTCAGGGCACTTAACAGCAACCCCCAATATATCCCTCCACACCATAGATAAACTAGAATTTGCATCTTGGTCTGGCCACCAAAACCCACCAAACTGTGGGTACTTGCTAAGAATTACTTGTTTCCAAAGAGAGCTAGATTCACACCCAAATCTCCACCACCATTTGCGATAGGGATTTGTTATAAATATAAATCATATTTATGGATGTTTTGTTTTAAAGTAAAAGGTCACCATTAAGCTATATCATTATGTTTGAAAATTCTATATAAAATTTATGTTTATATATCATTACTCAATAAGATTATGTTCAGGTAGAATTTCATGATGAAAAATTTTAAAATGTAATCATGAAGATAGGAAGAAGAAATTGTACGAAGTATAACAAGATGGTCATTTAGAAATGACATCAGCAATCCAGGGAGTGATTTGTAATGAGTTTACAAACCTCAGGGGGGAATGTACTTTTTCAAATGTGAGGAAAAGATGTATTAAATAGAAACCTCATGGGTGTTAGTGTAATTTACCCTAGGTTTTAAAAGTATATTAAAAAATTTATAAATAAATAATTAAATATAAATTTTAAATTTCAAGAAAAAATTATACATAAATAAAATATATATAATTATTAAGTTATAAGAAAAATTTGTTGTTTAGTATTATTTATCTTGCCTACTAATAAAATTTAATAATGTCACAATTGATTTAAATAAATAAAGGTTACTAGTTTTGATTTTGTAAGAATTTAAAGTCAAGTGCTTCCTCTAAACAAATTTGATTGAATACGATTTTGAAGGGAAATCAAAATTTTAACCCTCTCTCGCCAATCAATTCCATTCAACTAATTTGATGAAATTCTGTATAGAATTTTTGATTTTTTTCAAGGATTTTTTCTTATAAATAAGAAGAAACTTTCAAATTAAGTCGTTTGACTTAGTAATTGTGTAACATTATTTTATGATGTCCAATTTCATTACCCTCGTAAAATAAGTTTTTAGTTAAAATTTTGATGTAATATACATGAGGTTCACACAGAATTATGTGACAATTTCTGATTTTATAATTTAAAAGCAAAAAAAAAAACCATTAAAGGACCTACTTCAATGATCCAATCCATTCTTTTTATAACTATGTAAATCATAAATAAAAAAAAAAAAATTAATTGATCTGATAATAATAATCATATGATTTCATCATATTATTTATTTTTAAATAAATAATATATTCTTAAATCATGATTATCCTTCATTTTTTCAAGACATATGAAACCCATGAAAACGAACAGATTTAATTATTAAAATTGGATTTGCGATTGGCCAACATCATTGGATTGGGCCCTAGTCCAAATAAAAATTGGAGAAAATCATTTTCTTAAACAAAATTTTAAAAAAAAAACTATGGGCTTATTTTCATCGGTCCTAAGCATTCCACCCCCACCACAACAACAAATGGCTGTGTTTTTAATTTTAAAAATATATATGTTTTTTTTGTATATTATACTTCTTCTTCAATTTAATGTCATGGGTTGAAACCATATTCACTTCATTATATAATTTTTGTTTTTAAATAACTATTATAGGGGTATTTTGAGAAAACTCAAAATATGAGACACATTTGTGTCACAATAATGCTAAGTATCATGAAAGTAATTCATGAGATTCTCCATTATTAGATTAGTTTGTAATGTTTTATTGTATATATGTAATCACCATTCGATTAGTTTATGATAGTTATTTTATGATATAGCATTACTCTTTGTGTCAACACCACTGCCAAGCTTCACATATTAATAGTACTAGTAGTCCGCATACGGATGTGTGTACAGCTCGAAAAAAATAATAAACCTATATTATTAAAAACATATATACATCTACTATGTATTGCTCAAGTGCTAAGAGCCTTTATTGTTAAATTTATAGTGATGGGTTCAATGCCTTGCGATCACTTTACATAATTTTTACAAAAAAAAACAAATATAAGGGGTATTTTGAAAAAAAACTTAAAATATGATACACAAATATATCAACACCACTTGCAGCTTTCAATTTATAATAGTATAAATACATAAATATAAATAAATTAATAAAAGACAATAATATTATAAGAATAATGAAAAAAAAAAATTTAAAAATTATTAAAAAAAAAAGAACACGTATAGTTTGTTTGCCTTGGTAAGAGTCTTCAACATTAAACATGTGGTTATGGATTTGAGGACCGTCCTCTTTACCTAATTTTTACAAAAACTCCAAAATTTAAAAAAATTTTGCCTTTCATTGCATCTCCGATCCTATTATACATTTTTCCTATTCAAAGATTATCATGTGGTATATATTTCATTTTATCAATCTACTTTTTCAAGTTTCAACTCTATGGATGGTGAATTTGGCTCCACGCAGGATTAGTGAAATGATGCACCCACTCATTTGTCTGTAAGGGAAACCAAAGTCAGTGCTAAGTCGGGATGACCCTTCGACAATCCAGTCAATAATTTGATCGGATATTCTCATAATGATGAATAATTTGGGTTACCTCCTCTCTCCCTTCTTTTCCCGATTACCCTTTTTATAGCTGATTAATATATCATCCTGAATCATTGATCTCTTTTTAATCGAACAACTAGCCTCCTGTCGAGAGTCATTGAATATCTACTTATCAAACGATCACCCTCCTGTCAGATCATAGTGGCCAAGTTGTACTAAGTTATGATCGTTGAATTTGAATTGATCGAGTTATGCTACCTATTGTTAGTAATTCCTTGGTAGTCAACTTGCCTCAATCCTCTACCATTGGATCTACGTAGATTGATTGCTTGCTACCATGTCAATCGATCTATTTTCTAAATCGTATCATGTTCCTCCTTCTTAGCAAATCTAGTCATTCCTTCATTTAGTCTAGGGCATATTGAGTTTAGGCCTTTCCTGAGTATTTTCGAGTCCATATTTGTTGTGTAGTATTATTTATCTTGCCTGGTTATTAATCTCTTGCTGGTACTAATAAAATTTAATATTGTCACAATTGATTTAAATAAATAAAGGTTACTTTTTGGTTTTGTAAGAATTTAAAGTTCGAGTACTTCCTCTAAACAAATTTGATTGAATACGATTTTGAAGAGAAATCAAAATTTTAACTCTCTCTTGCCAATCAATTCCATTCAACTAATTTGATGAAATCCTGTATAGAATTTTTGGATTTTTTTGAAGGATTTTTCTCTTTAAATAGAAAGAAACTTTCAATTAAGTTATTTGACACATTATTTTATGATGTACAATTTCATTACTCGTAAAATAAGTTTTTAGTTAAAATTTTGATGTAATATACATGAGGTTCACACATAGTTATGTGGCAGTTTCTGATTTTATAATTTTAAAGCAAAAAAAAAAAAAAAACCGTTAAAGGACCTACTTCAATGATCTAATCCATTCTTTTTATAACTATGTAAATCATCAATGAAAAAAAAAATTAATTGATGTGATAATATTATCACATGATTTCATCATATTTATCTTTTAAAAAATAAATAATATATTCTTAAAATCATGATTATCCTTCATTTTTTCAAGATATATGAAAGCCATGAAAACGAACAGATTTAATTATTAAAATAGGATTTGCAATTGGCGAACGTCATTGGATTGGGCCCTAGTCCAAATAAAAATTGGAGAATATCATTTTCTTAAATAATTTTTTTTAAAAAAATTATGGACTTATTTTCAAACCCCCCCCCCCCCCAAAAAAAAAAAAAAAACCAATTAGTGTGACGGTGGAACTAGATGAACCCCTTTGGTTTACCAAAACTAATGGCTGTGTGCCGATCTGACGAGTCTTCTTAAAATATTAATTTAATTTTAATTAAAAATATATAATATATATATATATTTGGTATATTATTCAAGTTATAAAGAAGTTGTTTTTCAATTTAATGTCATGGGTTCAAACCATATTCACTTCATTATATAATTTTTGTTTTAAATAACTATTATAGGGGTATTTTGAAAAAAAACTCAAAATATGAGACACATTTGTGTCACAATAATACTTGATGATACAGTTTATTCCAGTGAATGAATAATCGGACATCCAATCCTCAATGCCCACGTCCAAATGATCAAGCCCACCGGATAACCTACAAACGAGTCCAACGGGGAACGGGGTAGTCCCCCAGTGAACCCTCCGACGAGCAAGTTAGAAGGAGGAGTAGGGTGTAGAGAGAGATTAGAGATAGAAAGCTTAACCTTCTTCTTATCTTCAACGTTTGCTTATATCATTTGGTAATCATTTCGCTATCCCTTCCGACCTGCCCTCCTCGCCGAAAGTCTATGCTGTAGCTTACCTTGTTCAGGATAAGAGGATTCTGTTCCGACGAAGAGGTGTTGTCGTAATAAATGCTGTGATGGGCTGCATTAATGGTGATGTGCAGTGGCAATAACTTTGCAGATCTTGGTCTGCTGATGTGGCTCGTCCTTCACCTGCCATCTGCCTGAATGTCATTGGCTCTTTATGCCATGTTAGATTCCAGTTGTTCTGGACCTCACCAGCTAGGTTATGTATTGGGCTCCAAGTGATGGGCTTAGGTTGTTCATAGTGATTCATGGCCTTTATGGGCCTATACACGTCAGTAGTCCCCATTCCCGAGTGCAGTTGTAGTTCAGCGAAGGGAATACTAATGAAGAAGATGAGGGTGTTAGGGATTGGCAGGATGGAGGTCGACCGGCAGGGTGACCGAGAGGAGAACCGACCGGGAGGTGGTCCGATCGTACAGGGTGACCGAGTGGAAGGGCCGACCGCGAGGAGGGTCGACCGCGAATGTTGGCCGAGTGGGAAGGTTGACCACGAGGAGGGCCGACCGGGAAGGTTGGCCGAGTGGAAGGATCGACCACGAGGAGGGCCGACCGCGAAGGTTGGCCGAGTGGGAGGGCCGACCACGAAGAGGGCCGACCGCGAAGG
>JAPPVO010005675.1:0-11347 GCA_030407325.1 Camellia japonica | reverse complement strand
AATGAGAAAGGGTGGGAAACACTACCCGGTGAAACAGGCTCCCTGTGCACGTCTGAGTGTCGTGTCTTTTGTTTTATCTCGATTTTGTTTTGGGTCGTTTCGAGTGTTACTCGATGTGTCTAGGTTGTGTGCCATTTATTTCCTTGTTGAGTCATTTTGCTGTGTTCAGTCGTAGGCTCAATACCTGGTCGAAAACTCATCTCTCAATTTCGAAAATAAAATCATTTGTGCTCCGAGTGCCGTGCCGTTCTCCACATCTGTTCAAAACAGAATTTGTTCTTGCATAAAACCGCAGGGTTCAACCCAGGTCATATGAGAACAGTGGAACCAGGACCTATCTGAAGCTATAATGGTTCCGGACTGCAAAACAAAAGCAAAAGAGGAAAATGTCGGGCATCTGAGTTTGTTCCAACTTCAGTAAGTTCCGAGATCGCATTCCGTATGCACCTTGTCAGGCCTTGTCAATGCTCCGAAGTATGAGTGTGCCTCTACCTCAAGCTTAAGATCAAGTCTGCTTCAAGCCAAAATAGCGATCAGAAGTGCTCTCCCTGAGTACCATTCCCTGCCAAAGACATCTTGGCTGTGTTCGCGATGAGTTCCTAGGAGACCAACTGCGACGGTGGAAACTAGAGTTCGAATGGCTGTTGCCTAGAACGCAAAGGTTCGGGATTTCCGAGACTAAAGTCTGGTTTAAATACCCAGAGGCGTGCCCTCGGCTTGAAATCCGTATGGCAGCCCCATAGGTTGAGACAGCGTGTATGCACCTCAATTCTGGGTACTGAACCAACCTAGTCTGTCACCCCGTTGGAGAATAGGGAAAGTTGTGAATATGATCAGGAAGACAAGCGGCAGCCGTAGCTCCAGCATGCAGATGTTGTTACTTGTTAGCATTCCAGAGCCTTTGTACTGCGAGTTAAAGGTAAAGTGTTCGAAGAGCACGAGGGGAGATCCCCATCAGAGTAGAGCGGTTCACCGCCACTCACCTCATAAGTTGCTTTCTAAAGCGCCGCTTTCCATTTATTGCTTTCCTTAAGCATCATGCATTGTAATGCATTATACCTACCAAGTTTCTTTCTCAGTCATGCACGATATTGTAGTACGGTTCATTCAAAGAAGTTCCGTTTAAGATCATTCACCCAGTGTATCTAACACACTTCATTTGCCTTAGTGTATCAATCACACTTCATTCACTTAGTGTATCAATTACACTCTCATTTATTTAGTGTATCAATCACACTCTCTTCACTTAGTATATCAATCATACTTCATTCACTTTGTGTATCTATTACACACATTCTCATTTTGTGTATCTATCACGCACATATTCACTTTTGTGTATCTATCACACACATTCTCGTTTTCTGTATCACGCTTTCAGTGTATCAATCACACTTCATTGATTTAGTGTATCTATCATACTTGCTCACTAAGTGCATCTATCACACTTCGTGTTCACCTTTAGTATATCTATCATACTTGCTCACTAAGTGCATCTATCACACTTCGTGTTCACCTTTAGTATCTATCATACTTGCTCACTAAGTGCATCTATCACACTTCGTGTTCACCTTTAGTATATCTATCATACTTGCTCACATAGTGCATTTATCACACTTTGTGTTCGCTTTCAGTATATCAATCATACTTGTTCACTAAGTGCATCTATCACACTTCGTGTTCACCTTCAGTATATCAATCATACTTGTTCACTAGTGCATCTATCACACTTCGTGTTCACCTTCAGTATATCCATCATACTTGTTCACTAAGTGCATCTATCACACTTTGTGTTCACTTTTAGTGTATCGATCACACTCTGTTCACATAGTGCATCTATCACACTTTGTGTTCGCTTTTAGTATATCAATCATACTTGTTCACTAGTGCATCTATCACACTTCGTGTTCACCTTCAGTATATCCATCATACTTGTTCACTAAGTGCATCTATCACACTTTGTGTTCACTTTTAGTGTATCGATCACACTCTGTTCACATAGTGCATCTATCACACTTTGTGTTCGCTTTTAGTATATCCATCATACTTGTTCACTAAGTGCATCTATCACACTTTGTGTTCACCTTTAGTATATCAATCATACTTGTTCACTAAGTGCATCTATCACACTTCGTGTTCACCTTTAGTGTATCCATCACACTTGTTCACTTAGTGCATTGATCACACTTCGTGTTCACTTATTGTGCGTCTATCACACTTTGCGTTTGCCTTTTGTGTATCCATCGCACTTTGCTCACTTCATTCATTTAGTGTATAAATCACACTTTGTTCATATAGTGTATCTATCACACACTCGCTTTGTATCAATCACACACACTCACTTTGCCTACTTTGTGTATCAATCACACATGCTCGCTTTGTGTATCAATCACACACTCGCTTCACTTTGTGTATCTATCGTACATTTCGTGAAGATTCCATGATTTTCTTACATCCTTTCTGCATGAGGTATAGTTTGGTTCGAGTTTACTTGCTTGCCTAGCATTCGCTTAAAATGTTGCATTTATTTTGCATATTTGCTTCATTACAGCTCTCTTTGCATAATCATGAGTGATAACCGGCTTCGCGTAGCGTATAAGTCCAATCTTCAAACCGGCTTCGCGTAGCGTATAAGTCCAATCTTCAAACCGGCTTCGCGTAGCGTATAAGTCCAATCTTCAAACCGGCTTCGCGTAGCGTGTAAGTCCAATTATCAAAATCTTCCCGCATATCATTTGCATTTTGCCCCAGCCTGCGGGCACATCTTTGTCTATCTTGTCTGCTTCGTCTAAGTCTTCGGCCTTGTCAAAAATGGGTCGTCTCTGGGCTTTGACATTCACTCCCGTCACTTGTGACTTCCGAGTTCTGTCAAAGAGGGGCAACTGTAGACACCCCATTTTTGACCGACCTTAAGACTCAGACGTCACCGATTGAGCGCTCGGTGATGTCGCATATTGTGCTCGTTCAGAAGCCTCAGAGTCACGGCTGCGAGCCCTGCCTCCGGACTTCCGAACCCTCTTCTATACCTTGCCTCGGTTTGCGAACCAGACTCGGTTTTCTCTGTTTCTTTTCCTGAGGGGAGGGAGAGGTCCCGTAGACCATCTCTCAGTGGCCGTGGGCTACTTTTCGTGGCCGTAGGCCATTTTGCCCATTTCGGAGCCCGGTTCCCGGTTTTCAGAGCCGTTAGGCCGTGTGCCTCGGTTTGGGACCGCCTAACCATCTCCGATTGCTCTGATTTTTGGCATGCATCTTATTTACTCCCCTTCGAGGGACACTGGGGTCTTAGATACCCACTTCGTGGTTGAACACCACTCCCGGTACCCAACAGCCTATTTTCGGGACCCCGAACTGCGTGTTTTGGCCCCCGAGCATTCGTTTTGCATCGGTTTTCATTCATTCTTGGCAGGTACCTCTGTTTTATCACCAGGAAGGTCACTGAAGGGTGGGAGGCCAGCAATTGTCTCAGCAACCAGTTATATTCCTCCGGCGCCCGTTTTTCTCACTTCCGAGCCAATGTTGACCACCCTAGGGCCATTTTCTTCAACCCCAAACCACATATTTGTGTGTACACACATGGGAGGACCCTCATATGCTATGGCGGCCATTAATTCCATTTGACCCTTTTGAACCCTTTGGAAAAGTGGGTTGTTCTCTCTCCTGGTTCACAGTTGCCAATTTCAACCATAGGGTTGTGTTGAGGACACATGGTAGGACCCTAATCTAGCATGGCCGGCCATTAATTCAACATGCCCATTTTGTCCTTTGGCCGGCCGGCCATAGGGGGTGGCCGGCCGGCCACCTGCAGCCCAAAAAGCTGGCCGGCCCTGATCCCCATGCTGTGTACTTTACAGCTGTGTAACTTTTTCCCCCAAAAAATCTGATTTTGGGGGACTTTTGAGGGACAAGGGAACTTAATCCCAAGACTCTACACACTTTCCCTCACTTGCTCCTCCTTCCTGGCATCCATACAGCAGCTTTGGCTCTCCTTGAAGGCTTAGAACACTTGCTTTGAGGATACATACACATATCTATCCATTTTCCTCTCAAACTCTCAAGTTTGGTGCCATTTCTTCATCATCATCAAGCACCACCATCACCACTCCACTTCCAGCAGCAAGGAGAGGTTCTTAGAGGCTTAGAAGCAACATTCCTCAAGCCAAGAGGTAGAAAAGAAGAGGTCTTCAAGGGTAAGTCTCTATTTCTCTCTTTTGTAGCATTTTCTTGCTTCATTTCCGAAGCCTACTTTCTCACTGTTTTGGGCTCCGACCTTAACTGAAAGGGTCCTTCTTTTGAGCTATTCTTCATGTTTGTTCAAGGGCTCAACCCTGTTTGAGCCCTCCATTTGGCACTTGCTTCAATATCATCTTGTATGTCAATATTTTGCATGCTTTTTCTAGCCTATGATTGATCTGTTTTCGAGCATAATGTAAACTGTAAGTGGGCCTATTTTGAGCCCCTCTTCAACATTGAAGAAGGGCTCAACCCTGTTTGGCCTCTCTATCATGCACTTGCTTCATAATCTCTCATATTTACCGTAAATTTGCATGATTTGTTGACCTACATGTAGTCTGTTTTGGAGCATGTCATGAACTGTGAGTAAGCTTATTTTATGTCCCTCTACAACATTGTAGAAGGGATCAACCTTTTGGGGGTCTCCATGTTGTGCTTGTCTTTATATCCCTCTTTGGCCCCCATTCTTGCATGCTTTTTTAGGCTTATCTAGCTTCTGTTTTCGGCCATCATCAGAACTGGAAAGAGTCATATTTTGATCTTCTTGACATATTTCATTAAGGGTCTTTTCTGTTTTGATGAATGTTTGGGGTACCTCATGTTATAGCCTTGTGTACCCTAGTTCTTGCATGACATTTTTAGCATGTTTCCATACTGAGTTGGGGGATGTCATCTACTGTAAATGTTCATATTTTTAGTCCCTCATCAGTGTTGTAGAAGGGTACTTTTCCATTTGGGCATCGCATGTATCACTTGCTTCAATACCCCTCTTGCGGGGCCATTTTTGCATTCTTGTTTAATCCTATGCGTGCTTGCTGTTTACCCCTTTTTATGACTGAAAAATGCTTGTCTTGGGACTGCCTTGCTACTGCATTTTCATTCCATGTCTATATTGTGCATGTTTGGTATAGCTATAGGCCATTTTGGGTGCCTAAATTCATGTTTCGGGGCTATTCCATGCTTCGGGTGCACTTTGGCCATGTTTCGAGGCTGTTTTCCCCCACATTTCAGTGCCAAAATTCATTTGCATGCTTGCATATCATTTCCATGCCATTTCGTGCCTTACGATCATTGCCTCGGTTTGCGTGCCCGTGTGCACGCATTTCGAGGCATCTTATTTTCATCTCATGGCCTCTTATGTGAGTGTGGCTGAGGCTCACTCATGTTAGTGTAAGTCCATTTTGCATTCTGTATGTCATTTTAGCCTCATCGCATCGCGTATGCCATTGCCTCGGTTTGCGTGCCCGTGGGCACGCATTTCGAGACATCTCATTTTAGTCTCATTGTATATCATATTTCATGCCATTTCATGCCTTAGGATCATCGCCTCGGTTTGCGTGCCCGCGTGCACGCATTTCGAGGCATCTTATTTTCATAGCATTGTGCATGCTAGGATTGAATTTTAGTTGCATTCATGCTTATCATGCATATTGCATCGTGTTCGGGATAGGAGTTAGCCCGAGCACGGGAAACGAGGCACGTTTCGTACTCCGAGTGACGGAACGGGTCTCAATTCCCAAGTCACCGACACTCCGGATTATCTATGATGGAGTTAGGTTTTGTTGTAGCATTCATCTGCATTTATCCTATATTGAGTTGTGCAATCCGACTCCTCGGCCATCATGCATCGAGATGCGTGATTGGTGGCACGAGGATCGAGGCATGCATATATCTGTGAAATACATTGCTATGCCCCTTTCCTGCTCTCTGTTGCAGCAAAATAGAGAATCAGCAACTTTTCAGAGTCTGGCACGCATTTCGAGGAAAGGTGCAAACAGAGGCTAATTGGGGCATCTCAGTGGATTTCCGAAAAGGCAGCCCAGCATACATCATTCAGCGGAAGTGAGGCAGCCCCTGGCTTGCATGCCAGTTTACAGTTTTTCTTAGTTAATTTGTTAATTAATTAGGAATCTGTATATTTCGGACTGTATTATTCTTTCATTTCGGACTGTATTATTCTTTCATTTTGGGACTGTATTATTTATTCAGACCCTCTGCGTGAGGGCATAATTGTAATAAGTGTGGGTGAGTGTGATGTATGTCTTCCAACCCCACGTCTTTCTTCCCTTTTATTTACCCGCTTATGATGGTTAGATATAGGGCATATTTCAATTAGCATACAGTATGACAGCATGTTTGCATCATTCATCTGTTTTGCACGCACCGGGCTTGGCGCATCATACAAACTGCATTTGTATTTCAATTCCAAATTGAATACGTGTTAGTTGTAGCATTCCATATGCCATGTTTAGAATAGCCGAGCCTGCTATAGTTGCATCTTTGCATGTGTTGCATTAGGCAATTCTGTATAATTAGGATCATGCATGATTTCTAATGAGCTTCTGTTTTGGCTTGGAGTACTCGGTGAGTTTTATGCTTTAGCATCCTTGCATGCGTGTGAGTGACTGCCATGAATAGCATGCTTGCCATGAGGCTATGTGCTTATGTGATATAACTGCCTTGAATGCCTGTGGGTGGAGGCTGAGTTACTTGGATTGGACAATTCATCAAATGTTTGTTTTAAGCCCACTAGATAGTGGCAAAATCATGTTTTCTAAGCCCACCCGAGGGTGACAAATCCACGTCTTAGCCTACCTGCGGGTAGCACCATCAAACCATTTTCAAACAAACAAACATGAAGTGTTTTGTTCCAATTCAAGTGATCCAGTCTATACTTGTATGCTGTGCGCATTACATAGTAACCTAGGCTAATAACCGGAATAAGGACATACAATGTTTTCAAAAATAGATATCATGGTTAGTAGAGGCCGGTCTTTGACCGGGCGAGCGGGGGTGCTCACGAAGTGACCTTCCCCAATCGTACCCAAGTTCCCGAGCCGAGGCAACTTTGGTGATGACGGACACGTGGCCTTTGGCACCGAGTCAGGGTTTCCTAAATTTCCCATTTAAAAAAATTTAGGTGGCGACTCTGTATCTGGCGAAGCAGTCCATGTTTGGCACTTCTTTCAAAAAAAAAATCTGTTTTCAAAACGATTTGCCGGATTTGGACTCTTTGGTTCAAGATTAAGAACCGTGACATTTGAGTCCTTCGAACTGTAGTGACCCAATATCGAACCAGAACGGGGGGGGGGGGGGGGAGGGGACTCGCACTCCCTTTCCCCCGGGATGCGTTCGGGGACATCTACAATTACATCTCTGACGGAGTGAATAACATCAACCTCTCTGCTGTGGTGTCTGAGGCTAATTTGGTTGGAAATCCCAAAGAGTGGTGGGTTGACACTGGAGCAACTCGTCACATATGTGCGGACAAGAAGATGTTCACTACCTACAATGAGGCTGCAAATGGTGAACAACTTTTCATGGGAAATTCTTCTACTTCTACTGTGGCTGGACAAGGAAGTGATCTTGAAGATGACATCAGGGAAAGAATTGACCCTCAACAACGTACTGTATGTACCTGACATCCGGAAGAATTTAGTTTCTGATTCTTTGTTAAGTAAAAATGGTTTTAGGCTTGTTTTTGAGTCTGATAAGTTTGTATTAAAAAAGAGTGGCATGTATGTTGGTAAGGGATACATGAGTGATGGTCTCTTTAAGCTAAATGTAATGATAGTTGTACCAAAAGTTGCTATGAATGAGAATAACACATCTTTTGCTTATATTCTTGAGTCGAATTTATGGCATAGTAGATTAGGTCATGTAAATTATGATGCTTTGCGTAGATTAATTGGTTTGGATTATATACCAAAGTTTGAAATTAATCTTAATCATAAATGTGAAGTTTGTGTAGAAGCGAAACTAACTAGGGCTCCATTTAAATCAGTTAAAAGGAAAACTGAACCTCTAGAATTAATTCATACTGATGTATGTGATCTAAAATTTATTCAAACTAGAGGAGCAAAAAGTATTTCATAACATTTATCGATGATTGCACAAGATATTGTTATGTTTATTTACTTAGAAGTAAAGATGAAGCCTTAGAAATGTTTAAACTCTACAAAACAGAAGTTAAAAATCAACTTGGTAAAACCATTAAAATGGTTAGAAGTGATAGGGGTGGTGAATATGATGCATCATTAAATGAATTTTGTGCAAACATGGCATTATTCACCAAACTACAACACCCTATTGTAGACGCCCCCGAACGCCGCGGGAGGGATGAGTCCCGTTCTGTTCATTTTGGGCTCACTACAGTTTAGGACTCAAATGTCACGGTTCTCGATCTGAACCAAAGAGTCCAAATCCGGCAAATCGTTTTGAGAAAACAGATTTTTGAAAGAAGTGCCAAACATGGACTGCTTTGCCAGATACAGAGTCGCCACCTAAATATTTTATTTTTTGGGGAAATTTAGGAAACCCTGACTCGTTTGCCTAAGGCCACGTGTCCGTCATCACCAAAGTTGCCTCGGCTCGGGAACTTGGGTACGATTGGGGAAGGTCACTTTGTGAGCACCCCCACTCGCCCGATCAAAGATCGGCCTCTACTAACCATGATATCTAGTTTTGAAAACATTATGCATTCTTATTCCGGTTATTAGCCTAGATTTACTATGTGATGCGCACAACATAACAAGTATAGACCAGGTCGCCTGAATTGGAACAAAACATTTCATGTTTGTTTTTTGAAAGATGGTTTGCTACTCGCAAGTAGGCTTAAAATGCAGATTTTGCCACCCTCAGGTGGGCTTAGAAAAGATGGTTTTGCCACTATCTAGTGGGCTTAAGACTCTCAGTCAATGATTTGTTCCAATCCAAATAACCCAACCTTCACCCACAGGCATTCAGGCAGTTATATCACATAAGCATATAGCCTCATGGTAAGCATGCTATCATGGCAGTCACTCACACACATGCAAGGATGCTAAAGCATAAAACTTACCGAGTACTCAAAGCCAAAACAAAAGCTATGTTAGAAATCCATGCATGATCTTAACTATACAGAGATGCCTAATGCAACACATGCAAAAATGCAACTATAGCAGGCTCGACTATTCTAAAGATGGCATGTGAAATGCTACAACTAACAAGTATTCAACTCGGAATTGAAATACAATGCAGTTAGTATGATGCGCCGAGCCCGGTGCATGCAAAACAGATGAATGAATGCAAACATGCTATCATACTGTGTGCTAATTGAAACATGTCCTAATCTAACCATCATAAGCTGGTAAATAAAAGGAAGAAAGACGTGGGGTTGGAAGACATACATCACATGCACACACACTTATTACAATTGTGCCCTCGCTCGAAGGGTCCGAATAAATAATACAGTCCCGAATAAATAATACAGTCCAAATAAGTACAAAACCCTAATTAATTAACAAATTAATCTAGGAAAGCAGTAAATTAACATGCAAGCAAGGGACTGCCTCAACTCTGCTCCGGATGATGAATGATGCATGTTCGGGTTGCTTGGCGCAGAAATCCATTGCGATACCCTAATTAGCCTCTGTTTACAATTAAGCCCGGAATATTGCGCGAAGCCCCAAAAGATTGCCGGTTTCTGATTTGCTACAACAGAGAGCAGGAAAGGGGGCATGGCAATGTATTTTCACATATGTATGCATACCTCGATCCTCATGCCACCAATCATGCATCTCGATGCATGATGGCCGAGGAGTCGAATTGCACGACTCAATATGGAATGAATGCACATGAAAACATAATAAGGCCTAGACTCCATCATGGATAATCCGGAGTGTCGGCGACAGGGAATTGAGACACGTTCCGTCACTCAAAGTACGAAACGTCCCTCGTTTCCCGTGCTTGGGCTAACTCCTATCCCAAACACAATGCAATATGCATGACATGCATGAATGGAACTAATATACAACTTAGCATACACAATGTTATGAAACGGCATACACAATGCTCGATGTAACACGACATACACAATGTTCTAACATGCAACCTAGCATACGCAATGCTATGAAATGAAATGGCATACGCAATGCATGATGGACTTACACCAACATGAGTGGACCTCAGCCACACTCACATTAGTGGCCATTAGATGAAAATGAGACACTCGAAATGCGTGCACGAATGCACGCAAACCGAGGACCGACCCTAAGGCACAAATGCCACTCTAACAAGGCATGGCAAGGCATGAAATATGGCATACAGAACATGCAAGTTCCAGAACTAAAATGTGATGCAAAATGATCCCGAAACATGGAAACATGGCACCCGATGCATGAGATGAATCCCGAAACACAAAATTAGGCATGTGTATTGACCTATAGCTATACAAAGCATGCATTATTTGATCTTGAAGCATAAAGACAGAACCAAGGCAGTCCCAAAACATGAACATTTATAGTTCAAAGCATGGCCAAAAGATGCTAGCAAGATGGCCTAACATAGCATGCAATTTTGACTAGCAAACATGGTTTACATGGAAAGTATATGAAGCATATGGAATCTCACCAAACCAGCCAAAATCAGTGAACAAAACATGCCAAAATATGCCCAAATAACCACTGAAATGAAGTCAACACATGCAAAAATGATGAGCTCCTTTAGAGGGCTATGCAAGGGATTATTAAGCACATACAAGATGGACACTTAGCATGGCACAAAAACTTTGAAAATCAAATATGATAGCTCCAAAACTCACCAAATTGGGCCTGAAAAGTGGCTAAGAAGCATGCAAAGAGGGGTTCCTTTGGAAGGCCAAAATGACCATCAAACAAGTCAAGGTGAGAGGGGGTCACCCCCCTCTGATTTGGAGACTCAAAACAGTGTGTTAGCCACTGAAAATCCTTGGATTTCAGTGGCAAGATGGCCAAACAAAGCATGCAACAAGAGCTTAGGTGTAAGGCTCAAAATAAGAGACAATCAAGTATACAAGGAGGCATATGACCTCAAACAAAAATGGGACCTTAAACAAACTTGAATATGAGATTAAAACAAGATATTTTTCAGTTTATGACAACTCTAAAAATGAACACAAGTAGGGCTAATCTATCATGAAAAAATGGCCCTACAGAGAGATTAGAGACAAGGGACAGTAGCTGGCCCCAAATAGCAAAGCCCTTCAACAAAGTTGAAGAGGGTCTAAAAAAAGGCACTTTGTGTTTATATCAAGTCTCGAAAATGAGCACAAGTAGGGCTAAACTATCATGCAAAAATGGGCCTATAAAGAGAGATAGGAGAC
>JAPPVO010005674.1:0-31694 GCA_030407325.1 Camellia japonica | reverse complement strand
ATGCTTTCTTGTCTCTTTTTTTACAATCTTTTAGTGCATTCTTCTGATTTTCTAACAACTTGTCTTTATCTTCTTGTGAGTTGGGTTCTTTATACCATTTTTCAATTAAATCCCACAAATCTTGAGAGGCCAACAATACTCTCATTTGGATACTTCATTTCTCATAATTGTCTTTACCCAATCTAGGAAATTGGGGTTGAAAGAAATTGGTAGTAAAATTCATCACAACTTAAGCAACAACAAACATCAACACAAGCTCTAATTTCACCACAGTATTTAAGCAATACACCCAAGGCTCTGATACCATATTTGTTAGGGAAATTTAGGAATTAATTACATGCACAATATCATTAAAAAAAAACAGCCACGGATGGACCAAAACAAAGCACAAAAACAGCTATTAACAATTTAAATTTTTTTGTATAGATTTTTAGCTTCAAGCAAACAACTTTCAACACAAATAATCAGAAAATAAAAATATCAGTAAACACTTATCTGGGCATCAAAAATTTGCTCTTTTTTCACTAAAAAATCAGCTTTACAAAGCTTTCTCCCCCACCTGTACATAGCAACACACACACAGAAAAACCCATTTTTTTCTCTCGTTTTTTTCTCTTCTTTTATAGAGAGTTTTTGTCTCTGTTTTTTCTATTCAAAAAACTAATTAATGTGTTCACTTTTTAGCCACATATTTTCACCTATGAAATGTTCTAGAAGCACATTTTACTTGTAAGTACAAAAATATAATAATTTTACAAAAAGACCCAATACACCTGTAACCAAACACCTCAAAATGGGTTTACAATATCTAACAGACCCTCCATCCAGTCCGCTCTTTATGCCATGAAGAATTGCCCTACCATCTTCGTCTTCGACCTCTTCGAATTGAAGCTTTTGAGATCGCGACGACAATGCATGGTTCACTGCTCTAACCATTTACTGTCATGCTCTTGACAAGGAGGTTGAAGGCGAGTACATCCATCAAAATGAACCCCTCAGACTTCCGGGTTGCAAGCCAGTTCGTTCGGAAGACGTAGTCGACCCGTTGCTGGACCAGACCAATCAGGACTATTATGAGTACGTGCGCTTGGGGGTTGAATATTCGCTATTTGATGGAATCTTGATGAACACTTGGAAAGATTTGGAGCGTACATCAATCAAAGCCTTATGAGACGATGAAATGCCGTGATTAATAGTTAAGGTTTCGGTTTATCCGATCGGACCATTAACAAAACTAGTTGAACTGGCCGATCCAACAAGCGAGTTGTTGGAGTGGCTCGACAAACAACCCAGTGAGTCAGTGATATATGTCTCGTTCGGCAGTGGCGGGACGTTGTCGGCTAAGAAAACCATAGAGCTGGGTTGGGGTTTGGTGCTAAGCCAGCAGAGGTTTGTTTGGGTGCTACGCCCACCCACTGAGGGGCATGGAGGTGCATCCTTTTTTACGTCAGGGAGTTGCCCAGATAGTACCCCAGACTGCCTGCCTGATGGGTTCTTGACTTGAACCCACAACGTTGGGATGGTGATCCCACTTTGGGCCCCATGAATGGAGATATTGAGCCATCCATTAGTGGGGGGATTTTTATCACACTTTGGGTGGAACTCTACTTTGGAGAGCCTAACCAATGGAGTGCCCATGATTGCATGGCCACTCTACGCTGAGCAGAGAATAAATGCAACCATGCTAGTGGAAGAGCTCGGAGTCGCCGTCAAGCCGTAGGTGTTGCCGACGAAAAAGGTGGTGATGAGGGAAGAAATAGAGGAGATGGTAACAAGTGTAATGGAATACAAGCATAGAAGGAAGGAGATGAAGGAAAGAGTAAAGGAACTTAAAAATAGTGCTAAGAATGCCCTTAGCATTGGTGGGTCTTCTTACAAGTCAATATGTGAGGTGTTTAAAGGCTAGGGTATAACTTGGGTGGGCTCAACTCGAGCAGCCTGAATCCAGTCTGATTTTTTTTAAGGGTTTGGACAAGATATTTTTGAATTCAGTATGGACTTGAGAAAAAATTCAAAAGCCCGAATTAAATTTAAACGGGCTTGGGAAAAGACGTCAAATAACCCGAGCAACCCGAAACCCAAATTATACATATATAGATATATAAAAATATTAAATATACATATAAATTATTAGTCATTACATGATATTAAAGTAATTTAGATTATTAAATCATATTGAATATATATTATTATATATACGAATAATATAAAATCTTACTTTTTTTATTTTATTTTCACTAATAAATTGTAAGGATTACTATAGTGGTATCTCTCTTACATTATATAAATTATTTGTTTTGGTGGTATTAATGATTTTCTATATAAAAAAAATGTAAATAGACTCAAATTTTAATAATTTAATAATGTAGCTAAAGAAAGAAAAAAAAATTGAAATCTATATAATAAGTCACAAAGGTTTTTGAATTTATGTCAAAAATGTATGTGAGATACATTTTGATCCAATGGCTGAGATTTGCTCCCAAGTTTATATCAATGGTTGAGATTTGCTCCCAATGGCTCATAGTTCCCGCCCAACACATTTCTGTGTCTCCCCCATACCCCCTGTCTCCCCCATACCCTTTGTCTACCATCTGTCTTCTCATACACTCTATCTACCTTCCCATTCCTACTCTCTGATGAGATGTGAAGCTTGGCAAATACTGCTGCAGAGTAATGGTTTAGAAAAGAGCTTCCCATTCCCATTCAAAAACCTTCCCATTTAGAAAAGAGCTTGACAAATACTGCTGCTGCAAATAAGCTTCCCATTCCCTTTGTGAAAATATATTGCTGTAGAGTTGAGAGAAGCAGATAGTGAGGTATGTATTGTATTTATTGTTATAGCATTTGATGATAACATGCGAAATTGATTTGAGAAGGTTGAAAAAGAATATGCAACTTCCTGTTGCTACTTGGATTATATGTCGATGTCATATATCCGATTCATATGATATGTCGATGTCGATGTCATATATGCGAAATCCCTTTGTCAATATCCGATTCATAATTTGATTTCATTTGCCTTCGGGGGAAAAAAAATGAAAATAATAGAAGTTTTGACAACTCAGCCTGTGAGCTAAAATGTTCTTTTAATTGCATTTGTTTTTTTAAGTGGTTTCATTTCCTTGCTCTGTTTTTCTATTTTTCTGTTTTTGGGTTTGGATTTTGGGTTCAAAAGAAATTCTGGGTTCAAAAGAAATTCTGGATGATATTATAACTATAGTTGTGCAGATTTGTGGATGATATTATGGAAACTATAGTTAAAATATAGTTGTGCAGATTTGTGCAGATTTGTGGATGATAACTATAGTTAAAATATTATAACTATGTTATGGAAAAGAAATTCTGTGTGCTGATTTGAATGATAACTATAGTTCTATGGAAAAGAAATTCTGGGTTCAAAAGAAATTCTGCTGGGTTCTTAACTATAGTTTTGAAAACATGATATTATTCAGTATTGAAAACATGATATTTGAAAACATGACTTTAATAGAGTTGAAAACATAACTGAACCACATAATTTTAAAACATGATATTGAACCCAGCAATATCGAGTGGTATTACATGAACCTCTGTATGATATATGATATATGATATATGTTGTACCTCTCTAAATTTAAGTATGATATATGCTGTATGATTTGCTGGGTTCTTAACTGCTGGGTTCAAAAGTTATTGAATTCAAATTCTGCACTCTTAACTGCTGGGTTGAATTCAAATTCTGCATAGTCAAATTTTTATATAACATACACTTAGTTCTCATATATCCCCTTGCACTTAGTTTCTTCCCTTATTATATAGATATTTCTTCCTTTATTATATGAACCACATATTTAGTTCAAATATATTTTTTCAAATTATAATTTGGTTCATATAATTTAGTTCAAACTGATATTTGGTTCATATAATTAGTTGTCTGCATCATTTTTCTTATTATTATTATTGTTATTTTACATGAAAAGGAAGTGACAATAGATAATAAATAACAGATAACAGGTAACAAGTAACAGGCAACATGGCAATCACATTTTTTTATTGCTATATATGCAGATGTTATAAAATAATGTTATGATAACATATTAACAAGTTTGTTAAATTATTTTTTTTTCAAAAAACAGAAAAGAAAAGTGTTCACACACACCCATGGTTGCAGGATACCCATATGGTTACAATGATATAAGAAAAATCAATGGATCGGAGCTGATCATTTAACTGACTAAAATTTCAGTTTTCAATTTATTTATTTTTATAAGACAATCTGAATGGTCTTGATTTGTTATGTTCACTAATATTTTTCTCTCTCTTTTTTTGAAAAGCTAATTTTGTTTTTGGCAATAAAAGAAATTGAACCCTTTAATATTTAGGTTGAAGACTAAATATCAGTTTGAACATATGCTGGGTTGAATTCAAATTCTGCACAGTTATTGAATTCAAATTCAAAAGTTATTGAATTCATATATGCTGGGTTCTTAACTGCTGGGTCCAATTCAATAGATATATGGGTTCAATAGAGTATTCTTATTATTTATTATTTAGTATTCTCTCATTTTTATTCTTTCATTTTTGTTCTTCTTCTTGACTGCATTTTTGTTCTTCTTAACTGCATTTTTATTCTCTCATTTTTGTTCTTCCTCTCTCAGCTTTTGCCTTCATCATAGCTTCTGTGGATCACTCTGACCACTCTCACCGTTGTTCACTCTGGCTCCATGTGAAACAGGAACTTGAAACAGAGGTGGAAATGATTAACTCGGCTGCTCGGTAATGTGAAACAGGAACTTTGCTCGGTAATGTGAAACAAAATGACTACTCCAAATTTTTATATAACATACACTTAGTTTTCATATATCCCCTTGCACTTAGTTTCTTCCCTTATTATATAGATATTTCTTCCCTTATTATATGAACCACATATTTAGTTCAAATATATTTTTTCAAATTATAATTTGGTTCATATAATTTAGTTCAAACTGATATTTCAAATTTAGTTCAAACTGATATTTGGTTCATATAATTTAGTTCACACTAAAATATACATGAACCAATAACTGATATTTCAAATTTAACTTAACCCAATAACTGATATTTCATGAACCAATAACTGATATACATGAACCAATATACATGAATCAATATATTTATATATTTATTTCATGAACCAATATACATGAACCAATAACTGATATATCATATAAATTTAACTTAACCCACATGAACCAATAACTGATATTTATATGAACTACATACTCAGTATATTTTAGTTCAAATTTAGTTCAATAAGGGATGAAATTCTTTGATGAAATTTTTATATAACATACACTTAGTTTTCATATATCCTCAGTAAATATTTATACTTAATGACTACTCAGTAAAATATATTTATGGTAGAAATATATTAAATTCTTAGTTGGTTCAGTTTTAATTTTGATTTTGAAATGGGTTTGAATGATTTTGGTTTTGATTTTGAAATGGGTTTGTATGATTTCAGTTTTGATTTCGGTTTTGATTTTGATATATCACTTATTTTTTAATTGAAATCAGGAACTTGAACTTGAAACAGGAACTTTGCTCGGCTACTCGACTGCTCGGTTAGTTAATCAAGAACTTGGAGCCATAAAAAATAAAAAGCTCGGCTGCTCGGTTAGTTTATTGCTTTGGTAACGTTTGGCTGCAACTTCTGTTATTGCTTTACTTTGATATTGAACCAACTGAGAAAAACTGAAGAAGAATTTTGCTCAATGTGTTTTCAAAGCAGAATTTCTTATCACCAAAGAGTAGTTGCAAAGGCTATGTTTTTTTATCACCAAAATCACCAAATTCTGCTCAATATGTTTACTGTCAACTGTTTATCACCAAAATCATAAATTTTGGTGAAGCCAAAAATTCTGCTCAATGGATTTTTTAAATTAGTTTGGTGTTATACACTAGAAAATTGGTTTCAAAAAAGGTTTTTACAGATGTGCTTTGATTTTTTTATGTTTGTTATTTAAAATGAAATTCAGTGCACTTAAAAAAATAGATGATCTTGACAAATCATGTGAATCATGTGAATCTGTGTGTTTCCAAATTTTGATTCACATGAGTGCCTTGGATTTTTTAATATTAGGTGTATTATATAAAAAGATTCTGTATATACAAATTGTGCATAAATTCAATTTAAAAAAATTTGGTTTGTTTGTTTACTTAATCATCAACTAAGAAAATATTAGGTGTATTTTTTTTCTTTTTATTATAGATTTAGTATACAATAACTTTAGTTTCTGTCAGTGTTTACAATTTTTTTTTTTTACTTGCTCTTATATTTTGATTTGCAGTATTGGTGAACATTAAAAATCTTATATGTTTATTTCTTAATTTGCATTAACATTAGGGAGAGTTGTTATTTATTTTAGTTTTGTAGAGCATGTAATACAAGCAAAAATGTTACAAGTTCTTTAAGAAAAAAAAAAATTAAATATATTTTTATAACTGCATTTTAATCTTAAAATTATTTACATCGTGCCTTCTGTCAATTTTGATTAAACATTGAGCATAATTATTGTGAACCAAATTTCTCTCAGAACTATTAAACATTGAGGAAATGTGTCTCTCATCACCAAATTTCTGTCAATTTTTAATCAGAATTATTGCCAATTTTTTAATAAAAAAAACATTAAGCATAAATTATTTTTTCATCAAAGAATTACTGTCAATTATTTGAACTATTAAGCACAAATTTGGAACATTAAGTAGAAATTGGTTTGCTGTTCAAAAAAAAAAAAAAAAGGTTATACACATTGTGTTTACTATCAACTGTGTATAATAGTTGGTCTGTCAATTATTGCCAATTATTTGAACTATGAAGCAGAAATTATTTGAACTAAATTTCATCAAAGAATTTAAAAAAAACATTATGTGAACCAAATTTCTGTCAATTTTGATTAAACATTAACCAGAATTATTGTGAACCAAATTCTCTTAGAACTATTAAACATTGAGGAAATGTCTCTCATCACCAAATTTCTGTCAATTTTTAATCAGAATTATTGCCAATTTTTTTAATCAAAAAAAAAAAAAAAAACATTAAGCCTAAATTATTTTTTCATCAAATAATTACTGTCAATTATTTGAACTATTAAGCACAAATTTGGTCCTTACACATAAGGTTGGTCTCAAAATTATTTGGCTATTATACACAGGAAAAACGTAATAGATCCAAAATTTTCACTAAATCAAGGATGAACAAAAAATTTCACCAAATCTCCAATAATAATACTTTTAATCTTTTTTGATAAAATTTTAAAATAGAGTATGGATAGGAGATGGTTTTCTTTCATAAAAAATGGTATGGATAGGAGATGGTTTTTAGGATAAGTTTGGAATTTTTTTGAAAAGATTTGAAGATGCGAAGAGAGTAAGGATTGGAGTATTCATATCAGATCAAGCTTTTAATCAAATTTTCACTCAAATTTGATGAACAGAGAGAGAGAGAGAGACAGAGAGTAAGTTAAGTAATTTACTAATCATAACCATCATGGTTTGGTTGTCCTGACTCCTTATTGTTGTTGTTAGAACTTAAAGCTTGGATTAGGATTGGTTGTCCTGACTCCGGTGGGTAAATTGAAGTGTAAAACATTTAGCTGATTACATCACTATTCATAAAATTGGTCTGTCTTAAATTTTTAAAATTTGGTCAAGATTTGTTTAAATTTGATCAATTTTGCTGCATTATCAGAAAGAAGTCAAGTACTCTCTCTCATACCCTAACCCAAGGACCTTCACAATTATTTATTTTTTGGTTCTTCTTGAAGGCTTGAGTGCTAGATATAGTAGTAGTTGGTAGTTTTGTAGATTAACTTGATATTGAAAATCATGTGTGCACTGCTACTTGCATTGTGCCTTAGTGAGGCATAGTCGGGTTGCTTCATCATAGTTATGTGATGATATCTTTTGATGTAATATGGGCTTCTATTCTCCCTTTTATTTATTTATTCTTTCCAAAATAAAAACCTAGGCATTATTCATTGCTATTCAACTTACTAAACCATCAAGCGCATCACTAATCACTGGAATGCTCAGTTGAAGAACTCTACACGCTCAATTTTGTTTTTCAAAAATAGATGCAATCAACCATGATTTAGTCACCCTTTTAATGAAAGAACATTTCATTTAGTAGGTCACACATGTATGCAAGATATAGAGAGAGACATCACTACGATATACCTTTACACAAAAATTGTACCATTCAAACGTAGTATATTTGTTGTGTGATTCTAAAAAGAAAGGGACTGATTTTTTTCATTTAATTTTTTTTAATATCTAGAGTTCCTAATTAAAAGAAAAATTTCAGAGACTTGGCATTTTAACATTTATGTGTAATATGGCAAGAGAGTTTATGTTTTCTTTTTTTGGCACCTTTTTAAGGGAGTATAGTACTCTATGTTGTATTTCAAAAAATTCTGGTCAATGTATATATGTGTGTATTACTTTAGTTGTCTTCATGAAAAAAAAATGTATTAAACTTACAAGTATTTAACTTAACGCAAGTATTTAACATAATCCGTTTCACTTTGAATCAAATTCACCAAGTATTTAACTTAACCCACAAAAATGTATTTAACATTTTGTTATAAAAAATTAAAACAAAAAATTGTACCATTCAAATGTAGTATATTTGTTGTGTGATTCTAAAAAGAAAGGGACTGTTTTTTTCATATATATATATATATTTTTGAATATCTAGAGTTCCTAATTAAAAGAAAAATTTGAAAGTCTTGGCATTTTAACATTTATGTGTAATATGGCAAGAGAGTTTATGATTTTTTTATTTTTTTATTTTTTGCACCTTTTTAAGGGAGTACAGTTAACATTTTATTTGCTGTGTAATATATTTATTTAGTTGTACCATTCAAATGTAATATTTGTTGTGTGATTTTGGTTTTAATTTCATCTTTATAAAATTGAAGTCAGTTAACAAAGAGAAAAGTTCAAATTTAGACTATTTCATTGTGCTCCAGTTTTAATTTATCATTTTAATGTGACTGTTAAAAAACATCTATTCTAA
Organism: Camellia japonica; assembly: GCA_030407325.1. Classification (NCBI taxonomy): domain Eukaryota; kingdom Viridiplantae; phylum Streptophyta; class Magnoliopsida; order Ericales; family Theaceae; genus Camellia; species Camellia japonica. The sequence goes on along the minus strand of JAPPVO010005674.1, from coordinate 22,657 downwards.
ATGCTGGTTTGACTCAGAAAATGTGAGTTCGATTATGGGTTTCGCAAAGAATGTAGAGAGAGAGAGAGAGGGGGGGAGGGGGAAGAGACTGTTTGTTTGGAGCTATTTAAAAAGAAAGTAAGGGTGATTTATTTAGTTGATCTTCCTGCAACAAAAAAATTAAACTGACACTCAGAAAAATTTATTTAACATTTTATTTGCTGTGTAATATATTTATTTAGTTGTACCATTCAAATGTAATATTTATTTGCTGTGTGATTCTAATGTATAGATGATAAATATTCTTCATTTAATTTTTTTGTGAATATCTAGAGTTCCTAAAAAAGAAAAATTTGAAAGACTTGGCATTTTAACATTTATGTGTAATATGGCAGGAGAGTTTTTTTTTTTTTTTTTTTTTTTGGCACCTTTTTAAGGGAATATAATATTCTATGTTGTATTTCAAAAATTCTGGTCAATCCTTATGTCTGTGTGTATTACTTTAGTTGTCTTCATGAAAAAAAAATGTATTAAACTTAACGCAAGTATTTAACATAATCCGTTTTGTTTTGAATCAAATTCACCGAGTATTTAACTTAACCCAAAAAAATGTATTTAACATTTTGTTATAAAAAAATTGTACCATTCTAAACAGAGAAGGCACGTGCCTCTAGTATCTGTTGACCTTTTTCTTTTTCTTAGAAGTTTATATTTTTAGTTATTTCTTTTCCTCTTGATTGTAACCCGTTAAGTATTTTCTATTCATGGTAGTTATTTATTTAAATAAAATTGTGAATTTTATTATTCGATTTGGTAGCAACATATTTGGAAATAACATTTCATTGCCAATGAAATCCATGTTAACTTTTATATTACTAATTTTTTGTTTCTTTGTGTCTAAAATTATATAACCAATCATTTTTAGGTTGAAGTATAACAGTTATGAACAATATCACTATTTTTGGTCAAGTAAGTTTTTTTTTTTCTTTTTTTTCTTCATATAAATTTAAGTACCTCTCTTATAAATTTAAGTACAACAGTTATGGACAATATCACTATTCTAATTATTTTTTTTCCTCATACTTTATAGGTGGATGGGGACTTACACCGAACCATAATATCACCTCCCTTTATTAATTTTCTTATTTATGTGTATAAAGTTTTATTTATCACTCTAAAGTTTTTGTATGTATAGGTTCGATTTCTTCAAGAAAGAAATGTTAATGTTGTTATTGCGATGAGCGTGACCTTAATACTATTCGCATTCATGAGGTAAGCCTAAAAGTCACTTGAACATTGGACATGTATTTTCTTATCATTTTAAAAATAATTTATAAATATATTCTACTTATTTTTTATAGGCAAAGGCAAAGGCAAAGGAAAAAGACAAAGCAATATCAAAGGAAACAAAAAAAGCTATTCCTTATGGCAAAGGAAAGGAAAATACACATCCCATAGTATGGTTTCTCAATAATTTTTAAAAGTTTCTTTTTCGAATATTATATAGATTTTTTTAGGAATTGCAGTGTCATATACTATTTTTTATGCACATTTTTCAAAAGTTTCTTCTTCAAAAATTTATTCAATTCTTTTTATTGAATGTGAAATGTTTTTCTGAAGCATGTTAAAGTAAGCATCTGTACAATATGCTAATGCATTTGTATGAACATTAATTTAAATTTTTAATATGTTTGTCTATTTGTATGATAAAAATATGTTGCATTTGTATAATATGTTGCATCTACAAATATGTAAAAATATAATATGTTGTAAAAATATAATAAAATAAAATGAAAAAGGAAAATAAGAAGAAAGAACAAATATGTGATGAAAAGGAAACTACATAATATAATTTTTTTTAATTTTTATTTTTCTTATAAGAAGTTATTAAGGAAAAAAGAAAAAGACAAAAATGCATTTTAATATAACAGAAACAACAAGAAGAGAGAAAAGGAAAGTACAAGACATTACACGCTAATATTCACATTTTACGTACCCAATGATCTAATATTTACCTTTTTAACGGACATTTTGTAAAGAGATGGGTAGTGTCTTAAAACCAATAAGTGCGTGCATAGTGAGTTTGCAGTTTTGTGTGCTTAATGTGTTTTCAAATTATTTTTCCCTTCCTTTTTAAATTTCATAAATACATGCATTAGTTCTTATATGACTAACAACTTAACCGAGTGAAGAGGAAAAGTTAGTTAAAAGGAAGAAAAAATACATGATGAAAGGGAAGCAAGTTAGTTAATCTTCACATTTTATGCACCTTCTTATATGATATTTTCATTTTAGGCACACAATGATAATGTGTTATCAAAAGCTGCATTGGCCCAATGTGCACGGCGAGAACGTGAAAAAAATCAAAAGCCATGTTCTGCATACCAATTGGGACAACGCCTGTGACGAGAACGAGAAAGAGAAAGATCGAAGGAATGTATTAACCCAAGACAACCTTCTTTAACACCAAATTGGTAAAAAGAAAAAGAATTTTTTACTCAAGACAATCTTGAATTTTTTACTCTTACTATTACCACTTTATTATATAGATTTTAATTTGTTCACAATCTATTTCTATAGGCCTCCTCCTACAACTCCATGTAGAAATGTTGGTGTGGTCATCCGTGATGAGCACGACCTTAATGTTATCCGTGTTCGTGCGGTAAGTACAAAATCAAGTCAAACATTGTATGTATTTTATTTATATAAGATTTTTTTAATCTTTTCAATGTTTTATTTATATTTGTTAGGCAAAAGATAAAGAAAAGGTCAACCCAATGTCTAAAGGAAAAGAAAAGATGGCTCCTTCCGGCAAGAGAATGACAAATGCATGTCAAGTGGTATATATTCTTTTTTAAAAATATGATGCAAAACTAATCAAAATTTTGAATAGTTAAAATATATGAGTGTATAAAATGAATTTATTGTTTTATGTTGTTTTTGTAGAATGATTATAATATGTTTTCCTGTAACTTGCTATTATTTGTATGTGTTTTTCAAATTTATTTATTCTTATTTTGCATGGATACGTGTGCATTTATAATGTACCATCCATAAGTTGCTACTTATATAAAGAGAATAGGAAAAAAGAAACGAAGAAATAAAGAAAAAATATATAAAGAAAGGAGAAACTAAATAAGATAGGTTTTTATTTCTTATTTAATATCTAAAATAGAAAACAAAGAAAAGGAAAGGAAAAGGGGAAGAAATAAGAAGATAGAAAGGGAAGAAATAAGAAAAAAAGAAATAAAGATAACACTATTAAAACAAATAAAATAGAAAACAAAATTAAGAGAAATGGAAGAAATAAGAAGATAGTTTCATTTTAAGCACAAAATGTTCACATATTTTGTTTCAATGATAAAATATTTTCTTTTTAGGCACAAAATGATAATGTAATATCAAAAGCTGCATTGGCCCAACGGGCACGGCGAGAGCGTGAAAAAATTGAAATTCAATGCTTACAACGAGAGCAAGAGGGATTAGAAGAATGTGTTCAACTAAGACAACGTTCTTCAACACTAATTCGTCGCGATCGCACTCACTTGGAGTGGGAAACAATAACTGAAGATTCTCAGTCGGCACAAAAACGAACAATGGTTACCCATCATTCTACATGTTCGTTTTCTATGCCAAGCACATCTTCAAATTCACAAAGGAATCGGTAAACTACTGTGTCTAATCTTGAAATACATACTTTTACTCATACCGTTTTTTTTACAAAATGTTATTTATACACAAATATTCGTAGGTCTACTCCTATAAATCAATTTCTTTAATAAGATCTATGTACTGATGATGAATTAGAAGATTTGCCTACGAGTATATCAATTGACGCCGGGGCACACAAAGATTCTTGCCACCATTATCTTGGCAAGATGGATGTATTATGTCCTTATTGTTCAGCCTTACATTGGATGGATGAAAAATTGACAAAATCATCTATAAAGCGTCCCTTGTTCGGAACTTGCTGTTTGGAAGGAAAGATTAGGCTACCTTTACTTATTACACCCCCTCCACCACTTCAGGCATTGTATGATGGAAATAATGATTAATCAAAATCCTTTCGAAGTTATACTCGAGTGTACAATGCAGCCAATGCTTTTACGAGTCTTGGTGCTACATTGGATCCTAGAGTACTCAGTGGAAGGGGCCCTACATCATTCACAATTCATGGGGAATTGCAACATCGAACATGATCACTACAACCACAACCAGGGCAGGATGCGAGTTATGCTCAGCTGTATATCTATGACCCTTATTCAGCTTTAGAAATTCGTAATCGTAGAAATCCTAACTTGAGAAGGGATGTTCTCAAAACTATTCAGAATAGTTTGTTGCAAGTCAATGCATTTGTAGATAAATATCGCCAGGCTCATGCCATTTTACATCAATTAGACTCGGCAGGACACAATCTACCTGCTCATCTTCATTACAGTTCAACAACTGATCGACGTCGGTATAACCTACCAACTACAGATGAGATTGCAATTGTAATACCAGGTGATGGAACAGAGGTAAATGGAATGAGAGATATTATTTTATATTTCCGAGGAAATAATGAGTTGATGCAAATTAATGAATGTCACCCAGCATACTTGCCATTACATTATGTTCTATTATTTCCATATGGTGAGCTTGGATGGGAACCTGAGTTGAAATTGTGGAATGTTCAGTATGATCGACCTTCAACTGATCGACTTACTCAAATGAATTTTATAGTTATCGTTTGTTTGAACGACCCACAGAGTATTCAACAATTTTGAGAGGTGGGAAACTATTTCAAGAGTTTTTGGTAGATGCTTGGGCTGCAACTGAGCAAAATCGATTGACATACTACAAGCTTAATCAAGGGAAACTTCGGGCTGAGCTTACCAAGAGTTGTCAGATATGGATCCAAATTATGTACGACCTGGACAAATTGGTCAAAGGTTTGTTTTGCCATCTTCATTTACTGGTAGTCCTAGACATATGTTTGTTGAAATCTTTCAAGATTCAATGGCTATCACACGATAACCAACACCCAGATATTTTTCTTACCATGACTGCAAATCCCAATTGGCCAGAAATTACTTTAGCATTATTACCATATCAAAAACCTATTGATCGTCCTGATTTAATTGCCCGTGTTTTTGAGTTGAAGAGAAAATGTTTGATGAAGGAGATAGAAACAAATAAAGTGTTTGGAAATAAAGTTGCACATGTTTTTACAATTGAATTTCAAAAACGAGGCCTCCCTCATATGCATGCACTTTTATTTCTCAAGGGTCCAGACAAAATTCGGACATGTGCTCAAGTAGACAAATTGGTTTGCAGAATTTCCAGACCCAAAAGATGATCCTATGCTTTTTGAAACTATCAAATGTTGTATGGTACATGGACCATGTGGTGCTCGAAATCCGCAAGCACCATGTATGGAAAATGGTAGATGCACTAAGAGATACCCTCGAGCTTTCACAGAAACAACAACTATGGATCAAGATGGATACCCTATCTACCGTCGTCGCAATAATGGTCAAGTATATACTATGAGAGGGCAAGAAGTTGATAACAGGGATGTCGTACCATACAATGCATATCTTTCAAAACTTTTCAACTGTCATATAAATGTGGAAGTTTGTGCCGGAATGAGATGTGTCAAGTATATACATAAGTACATTTATAAGGGTTATGATCATACAATGATGGTGTTAGGAATGATAAATGAGATTCAACAATATCTCGATGTAAGGTATATTGGACCTCCAGAAGCTGCTTGGTGAATATTTGGTCATCCTTTGCATGCAGAGATGCCAACAGTTGTACGATTGGCACTTCATTTACCTGGAATGCATCATGTTGTTTTTAACCCAGAAGAGTCATTACAAACGATTCAATCTAGAGCTGATCAACAAATGTCAACTCTTACTGGCTTCTTTGCATATTGTGCTGCCAGTGAAGATGAATGTCCATTCATTTATCAAGAATTTCCACAACATTTTGTTTGGCTCAAGTCAGAAAAGAGATGGAAATCAAGAGAAAGGGGATATGCAATTGGTAGAATGTACTTTGCTAGCCCTAATTGTGGTGAAAGATTTTATCTATGTTTGTTACTAACCATTGTCAAAGGACCAAAGTCGTTTCAGTCTTTACACACGGTCGATAATGTTGTGCATGATACATTTAAATTAGCATGTGTTGCAAGGGGGCTTTTAGAAGATGATGAGGAATGGATACAATGCTTGAAAGAGGCTGCAGTCATAAAAACTGGATATCAATTGAGGAGATTGTTTAGTATTATTCTCACACAGTGCTCTCCACTAAATCCATGTGCATTATGGAATCAATTTTCAACGCATATATGTGATGATCTTGCACATAAGATTTGTACATTGTTTGTCATTTTTAAACCAACTGAGGCTCAAATTGAAGATTATGGTCTCCATCTTTTGAATCAAATGCTTCATGAATCAGGAAAAAGTTTAATTGACTTCCCACCCATGCCACAACCTACTGCAAATTGGAGTGCAGTAGTTGGTAATCGATTGATAGTTGAACATCAAAAACTGCAGAGTGAGGCACAACATGCAGATCCACAAATTACTATTGATTGTCTCAATAATGGACAGCGGAATGCTTATAATACAATCACTTCTTCAGTTTTCCAAAATAAAGGAACTGTTTTCTTTCTGAATGGGGGTGCAGGAACAGGGAAAACATTTCTATACAATACGATTGCATTAAAATGTCGTAGCCTTGGGCATATCGTTGTTACTGTGGCTTCGTTTGGAATTGCATCACTGTTACTGGTAGGAGGTCGCACTGCACATTCAACATTTTCCATTCCGTTAGATGTATTGGAAAATTCACTTTGTGGGTTTAGCAAACAATCATTACAAGCTGAGTTATTTAGAGAAACAAAACTCATAATTTGGGATGAAGTTCCTATGCAACATAGACATTGTGTTGAGGCGGTTGATCGTACATTGAGGGATATTTGTGATAGTGAAAAGCCATTTGGGGGTATTACTGTTGTTCTTGGAGGAGACTTTCGACAAATCTTACCAGTTATACCCAAAGGAGTTCGTGAGCAAATTGTGAATGCATCATTAAGACACTCTGTTCTATGGAAGCATATATATATCTTGACTTTGGATTTGAATATGCGCTTGAATCATGAAGGCCATGAAAATGCTAATTTTGCAAATTTCTTGATAGAGGTAACACTACTTTAACCTGTATTATATAGATTATTTTAAATTAATAAATTGTGTTTACACACTTACTTTTTTTTTGATTTCACTTTTTTTTAGATTGGGACCAATCCTCAAGAAATCGTTAACCTTCCATCAACAATACACAAATGTCAAGATTTGAATGAATTACTCTCTACAGTTTATCCACAATTGAATATGATAGAGACGTCAACCCCAACATTTTTAACTGAACGCACAATTCTGTCTACGCGTAACGATGGTGTTAGTGACATTAATACTACTGCGTTGAATATCTTTCCAGGGAGATTATATACTTATCTTGCGCAGATAAAATGTCTGAAGATAATGAAATTGATCCTACCATTACAAATAGATATCCTAATGAATATTTAAATTCATTAGATCCTCCTGGGTTGCCAACTTTTAAGTTAGAGTTGAAAGTGGGTTGTCCTATAATATTGTCGAGAAACATTTCACCGAAAGATGGACTATGTAATGGTACAAGATTGATGGTTACTAGGTGCGGCACTCGCATAATTGAAGCTCAAATTTTAACTGGAGAAAAGTTTGGCAATTTGGCATTCATACCAAGGATATCTTTGACACCATCTTCTTCAGAAATGCCTTTCCAAATGACAAGACGTCAATTTCCAGTCCGATTGGCATATGCCTTGACCATTAATAAATCTCAAGGACAATCTGTGAAATTTGTTGGGGTTGATTTGCGTATACCAGTGTTTAGCCATGGGCAATTATATGTGGCATTGTCTAGATGTAGATCCTTTGATCGTATAAGTATTCTCCTCCCTAAAGATAATTTGGATTCTACTACAAATATTGTTTATCCAGAAGTGTTGCTGTAGTATTCTATGCAGATTAAATGAAGTTTTATTAGAAGGTAACCACGTAGATTTATGTCTGTTGATTATATAACTTTTTAAAAAATTTTAATTTAATAATATTTTGAAATTTGGACTTTTGTAGGATTGGATCGAAAAATCTATGGAGCTTAAACGGAGAAATACGACTACCTTGCTTCGATGGGGATGTAATAAGGTAATTTCAATCTCAAAGTATTTTGACATGTATATTTCCAACAAATGTACTAATCTATATTTTTTTTGTTTCCACAAATTATCAGATTGTTGTGCATATTCCTCATTGGGGATACATAAAAGTTGATACAAAGACTTTTTGGAAAGTAATGAGGAGGAAGTTTGGGCAAACGCATATTTGAAGACATGTTATTGACACATCTTTTGTAAAGCATACATATTTTTGGTGTATGACATGTTAGTGACACATCTTTTGTAAAGCATACATCTTTTGTAAAGCTTTAACCCACTTTTTGTAAAGTTTTAACCTACTCTTTTGGTGTATGACAGTATAACTTTATTTCTGTTTTTCGTTCAGTGTTTACACTTTTTTTTACGGCCTTTTATATTTTGATATGCAATATAACTTTAAATCCTATATGTTTGTTTCTTAATTTGCATTAAGATTAGGGGGAGTTGTTATTTTATTTGAGTTTTGTAGAGTGTGTAATACAAGCAAAATTGTTATAAGTTCTTTAAGAAGAAAAATATTTCAATATATTTTTTCAGTATCTTTATCAAAAATGACACAAACTTTATAAATTTCAACATAATACGTATAAATTATAATTACATTTTAATCTTAAAATTATTTACACCATGCCTTTAGGCACGGGCATACGCTAGTTTATTTATAATTCGGACAACTCGGGTTTAACTCGGGTCGGGCTCGGGCAGACAATTTCGGGTTACAATTCGGGCCTGGGCGGGCTTGGCTAGGTCTCAGTACAACTTGAGTTGGGCTTGAACAACCTCCCAAACTGACCGAACCCGCTCGAGTTGCACCCCTATTAAAGACTGCCAGTTGAGACAGTCGGTTAAAACCCAAGGCCAATAATTGTAAGGTGCCATGGATCATGTACCAGGCACAATGGCACAGTTTGTTACAATTTAAAAAATTTCAGTGATTATAATTTATTTTAATTTGAGAGTTTGTGTTATATTATTTGATGCAATTTATGGTTATAATTTATTAGATAAAAATAAGCTAAATAAGTTAAAAAAATTAATTATCTAAAAGTTCGGGAGTTATTTTCAACTTCTACTTTTTGATTATTAATTTTTTTGCTTCCAATAAGTTACACCATATAGGAAGAAAAAAATTGCTTAGCCATTTGAAATGCTTATTTTCAAAGGTTTTGTGTCAATCATTTATGAAAAAAATTAAATTAATCTAATAATCATTAGCAGATGATTTTATTGTGTTTATCTTTAAAAATTAAATAATTTATTTTCAAAGTTGTTTGTCATCTAATTTTTTTTTTTTCTAAACAAATGTAATGAATTCAGGGTAATTATTCAGTAATCCGGGAGTATAGACACGTGGTACTCCATAGTATTGTGATTAGTGAATAAGGTGAATAGGTGAGGTATTATGTTGGGTGATTGATGAACATGAGGGAGCATATTGAATAATAATTGGTTAGGGAATATAAACACGTGGTACTCCCGGATTATTGAATAATTTCCCTGAATTCATATGGTTATAATTATGAATGAATTTAAATTTTTTAATGAATAACTTTACGCAACCAATTGACCTTTATAGCTTTCCAATGAATAAAAGACTAAGAAACAGGTTAATTTTTAGTGCAGTACTATTTAGGTTAAGAAATTAGACATATTTCAAATTCAATAATGTAATAATTTTTAGTGTAGTACTCATTTTTTCATATTTTCTCCAATTATAAATCAATCAATCTTTTAAACATTATCAAATTTAAAAAATAAATTTAAAAAATGGAACTTATATATGATTTTTTTAACGTATTTTTTTTATTACGAATCCTTTCGAATACTATAGGAGCATGTTTGATTGGGTAGATTAGAACATGGGATTAGGATTATTAATCCGTAGGCCCAATTATCCTATATTTGTTTTAACATTTTAGTTTAGGATTATTAATCCAATGAATAATTAATCCAACAAATTTGTAGGATTATTAGTAATGGGGTAGGGGTGGGATTATTAATCCAATGAATATTAATCCTATTGGATAGTGAATACCACACTAATTTAATAGGATTATTAATATTTCACTATTAATATTGTGAATCAAACATGACCTAGAGATATTAGTGGAATATTCAACCAAAACAATCTGTTTTATGGCCGTAGGGCTTTTGCAAATTAGATGAAGAATGAAGAGGTGGATTTCTCTCAAGTTAAAAATATAACTTGACAGAGTATTTGAGTTTAGTGTGTTTATTGTAATTTTAATTTTGGTAATTTGAACTTTTCACTTTTTATAATTTATTGAGAATAATAAACATATAAAAAATTAAGAAAGCTGGACTTCAAAAACTGTATATTTGAATCACATTTGTCTTAAAAAAATAGACGATAAATATAATCTCAAGAATAATCGTTAATTTTTTTAAGATAAATGTTCAAATATATAATTACTGAAATCCAATCATTTTAATTTTTTACATATTTATTGTTCTTAACAAATTTAAAAATACAAATGATTCAAATCACTAAAATTTAACTCACAATAAACCCATTAAATCCAAATATTCTCAAGTTGAATTTTTAATTTAAAAGAAATCAAGCTCTACGTGAATCCCAACCCCCCCCCCCCGAACAAATCAGGCAGACAAAAATTAGTTGGTGGGAATAAGAAAAGAAAGACAAACATCACAGTGATACCATATCAAGTACATTGGCCATGGCACTAGTGCATTTCGAGGACTAGAAAGCAAAATGGTGACTTGTATATATAATATATATATATATATTTTGATTAGTCAACTTGATTTTTTGATTTTTTTTTATGGGGTGTTTTAAGAAGATAATTAAAAGTTAATTTTTTGGGTTTTTTAATTTTTTTTGATTTTTTTATGTGAGAGATGATATGACTAAAAATGAATTAAAAGTTGACTGTTGACTTTTGACTTGTTATTCATGTTCCCAAATGACCCCTATATATATATGTAAAGTACACAACTACTTGATGAATAGAATTTTTTTTTTTTACTTTTTAGATACACCTAACCTAAATATACCTAAAAAATAAAATATTTATAAAAAAATCATTTTAAAAAAATCAATAAGAATATAAGAATATGAAAATATATTGAATTTTTTTTTTGTATTTATTGTATTTAGTGAATTTTTAAAGATTTTTTTACAAATATTATATTTTTTAATTGTATTTTTATTAAGTGTATCTAAAAAGTTTTAAATTTGCATAAAATATTTTTAAAAATTTACCAAAAACAGAAAGACACGAAAAAAATTAAAAAAACAAAACTCAAATTTTAAAAAATTAAATTCAGAAAATTAGTTCCAAATATCTAATTTTACTTTGCAGTCAGACCTCTTTTGAAAAGTGGCTTATAAGTCAATTTGTTAACTTATTTGGGTTACATTACATTTTTACTTTTTACGCATCTTTTTAAAATAAACAAAAAAATCAACTTATTTAGCACTTTCGTTTGCATAATTCTATTGAATCAGAACTTCATTGGTATATATTTAGAGGGATTCTTTGGTAATCTTCTGATGATAGTGCATATGAGGGAGTCATTTATATCAATACACCTTTTATCTATCTCAAAATAATTTTAAACATTTCAATACACCTTTTCACACATTTTTTTAACACTAACAAGTGTGACAAGGATATTTTTTTAGCATTTTTCTAAACTTGAATGAGATGAAATGATGATTTATTAATTTTAAATAAATATCAAGCAAAAACAAGTTTGCTGCCTGCCATAAAGACACATGACATATATTGATTGGGGCAACCTAGTTGAGATTATAGTTCTTTATTATAATGTTTATAGTACTATTCCTTTATGAGAAAAGTTAGGGATCATGAAAATTTTTTCATGAAAATAATCATGAAAGAGTTATGATCCTTGAATTACCTTGATTAGTGTGCGGTACTTTATTCTAAGTGTAATCCAAGGGTCACAAAATTTTCATGATTATTTTCATGAAAGGTTTTTCATGATACCTAGCATTGCTGTTCCTTTATTCTTTTATCTTTTCGTTTATTAATGCCTGATTCATAATTAATAGTTTTGCTCATACAAAAACAAACCCAACCGCATCTTTGAAAAATGCAGCAAAACCATACCCTACCCATGTTACTTCCACATGCATATGATTATTTAAGAGTATAATCATGCTTCAGCGTCTCACAAAGTACCTACGAAGAGAGTAAAAAAAGAAAAACTATATACTTTTATTTTGTTAACCACCATCGATCTCTCTCTATTGGATTCTTCTTCAAATTAAATCAGGATTGATTGCAAGTTGACCGGCATCCCTGGAAATAAAAATTAATGAAGTTGTACCAAGTGGCATATATTTTATCTGTATTACCTTTCACTAATTATAAATATATATATATATATATATTTTATTATTTTTTAAATATTCAACATAAATGTGATTGATCTTACTATCAAAATTAATCACACTAATAAAAAGCACAATGTGACATATAGTATACAAAAACTACTCCTTTTATAAACTCACTTGGCTAGAATAATGCTTCTCTGCATCATCTCTCTGTCTCTCTCTCACAATTGTATCCATGGAAAGCAGAAAACTACATGCGGCTATACTATCCAGCCCCGGCATGGGTCACCTTGTCCCAGTCCTCGAGCTCGGCAAGCACCTCGCCACCAATCATGGCTTAGAAGTCACCATTCTCGTCGTCGCCACCCATTCCTCACCTGCAGAATCCCAACTTCTCGATCCCTCCACCGCCCCGAAACACCTCCATATTCTCCGACTCCCGCCAGTAGACATCTCCACCGTAGTTAACCCCGACATCAAGGTTGTCTCACAGCTCGCCATCATAATGCGTGAGGCTCGACCAGCCATCCGGTCCGTTCTCTCCTCCATGAAGCACCGCCCGGCCATGTTCATAGTCGACCTCTTTGGAAATGAAGCTTTCGGGATTGCCGACGAGTTTCACATGTCCAAGTACCTATTCGTGACATCCACTGCATGGTTCACCGCTCTAACGTTGTACTGTCATGTGCTTGATAAGGAGGTTGAGGGTCAGTACGTTGATCAAAAAGAACCACTGAGACTTCCGGGTTGCAAGCCGGTTCGACGGAAGACGTGGTCGACCCAATGCTGGACCGGAATCATCAACAGTATTATGAGTACCTGCGCGTAGGGGTCGAATATTCGATGTGTGATGGGATCTTGATAAACACTTGGGAAGATCTGGAGCGTACATCAATCAAAGCCCTACAAGCTGATGAAACCTTACGATCTGTTGTTAAGGTGCCGGTTTATCCTGTCGGTCCATTAACAAAGCCACTTGAACCGGCTGGTCCAAAGAGTGAGTTGTTGGAGTGGCTCGACAAGCAACCCAGCGAGTCAGTGATATATGTCTCGTTCGGGAGTGGCGGGACGTTGTCGGCTGATCAAACCACTGAGCTGGCTTGGGGTTTGGAGCTGAGCCGGCAGAGATTTGTTTGGGTACTACGCCCACCCAAAGAAGACCATGCAGACGCATCCTTTTTCACGTCAGGGAGCGGCCCAGATGGCACCCCAGAGTTCCTGCCTGATGGATTCTTGACCCGGACCCACAAGGCTGGGGTGGTGGTTCCACTTTGGGCTCCACAATTGGAGATACTGAGCCATCCATCAGTGGGGGGATTTTTATCACATTGTGGGTGGAACTCGACTTTGGAGAGTCTAAGCAATGGTGTGCCAATGATTGCATGGCCACTCTATGCCGAGCAAAGATTGAATGCAACCATGCTGGCGGAGGAGCTCGGAGTCGCCATCAAGTCGAAGGTGTTGCCAACGAAGAAGGTGGTGAGGAGGGAAGAGATAGAGGAGATGGTGAGAACTGCAATGGAGTCCAAGCATGGGAGGAAGGAGATGAGGGAGAGAGTGAAGGAACTGCAAAAAAGTGGCAAGAATGCGCTGAGCAAAGGTGGGTCGTCTTACAAGTCAATATGCGAGGTGGTTAAAGAATGTGAGCTGAGACTTCAGTCTCATAAAATTTAAGAGCATTTCCATGTACATCCTAATAAATAGATTTATTATGTAATAAGTCTTATAATAATTAATACTCCCTCCGTCCCAAAATATTAGTTCCTTATTTTATTTTTTATTGTCCCAAAATATTAGTTTCTCTTCAAAAATCAAGTACAAAAATAATGTAAATTTCCTATTTTGCCCTTCTTTTAAATTAATAAACAATATAAAAAGTACAATTATGACATTGATATTCTCAAAAAATATACTATTAAAAGGGTAATTTTGGAAAATCAACTTTTCTCAAATGCAATAATTGTACTACCAAAAAAAGTTGGATTCCCCAAAAGGGACCATTATTTTGGGACGGAGGGAGTAATATTTTTATTAAATATTTTAAAAAAAGTTTTGAATTGTTAATTTTTAGTGATAGTTTAAAAATTTTATCATAAAAAATATCATTAATTATAAGTTTTATCGATAGTTTAAAAAAATGTCACTAATTTTCAATTTTTAATGATAATTTGAAAAATTCGTCACAGAAAAACGTCACTAATTATAAGTTTTAACAACAATTTAAAATCGTGATAAAAAAGTTACTAATTGTTAAGTTTTAGCGACATATGTAAAAAATCGTTACAAAAAATTATTTTTAACAATAATTTTACCATGACTAACTTTCAATAGGACTTAGTGAAAATTGAATCCAATTATTAGGACACATTAGTAGTTTACCCTAAAATTTAAGGATTACAATTCTAGTAAGGTCTGGTCTTTTGTTTTGTAAATTATTGGAGAAATTTTAGTATACTTTAGAAAATAATTATAGATCAATGATAAGTTTTATAAATATTAATAATTAAATTCTTAAACATTTTCATCAATTTATAATAATTTTGTGAAAATGCAGTTGGGTGTGATAATTTTTTAAAATTATTTATAATAATTAAAGTGTTGTTTATTAACCTCACCAGTAATTTTTAAGAAAAAAATATTTAAAATATATAAAACTATATCAAGTTATATTCGATTTACTCATAAATTCCATAGTTTAGCAGCAGTCAATTCTTAAATAATCCATCTAAGAGGGAGGTTTATGATCTAATATTGGGCCGAGCTGGTTTGGGCTAGAGACAAGCCCTTGCTTGGTCAGACGTTGGATGCACATTGTATCGAGGACTCAGTCCGATCAAGTTGGAACAGCTTTAGATTGCCAGTCCGGAGGGGATGTGCGCTCTATAGGGTTGGACGGGATTAGTCCTCCCAGCATCAGGATGGACCGAGCAAGAGCTCGGTCGTGACTAAGGAGCTCGGTTGAGCCACGATGTGGAATTATCAAGGAAACCGGACAAGTAGCACGGTCGTAAGGTGGCGGCGCGGCGCTGTGCCAAGCGTAGCTTGGTGGGGAGTACAACGTGGCGCCACAGGACTGCGAGAAAGAGATTTCGCTGTCCATACGCGTCAATACCGTTTGGCAGTTTCGTTAGGTGGTGTTTAGTTGTATTAGCGCTGACACGTGGAGAAACGTAAGAGGAGAGCAGGTCTACACGTCCCAAGGGGGATGGGCGCAAAAGCGCGCACAGAAACTATATAAACGACGCTGCGCCTCCATACTCAGGGCTGGAACATCCTCTAATCAGAGCTCACCTGCCACTTTGTCTCATCTCTTATTTCTCTCTCTCTCTTTAAGTGTGCTAACTTGACTGTCGAAGGGGTTTTCTGGTAGCACACCGTCGGGTAACTCACCGTCATTGTGTTTTTAGGTTAATCAGAGTGAATCGCAGCTTGAACACGAAGAGTACAGATAATGTTGGATATTTGACTCCCGTACACCATCAACAATGTAATAAAAAATATAGAACAATATTATTAAACATTGGGTTGAATTATAGGACTGTGGTTTGAACTTTTGTTGTGCAATCCATTCATTGGGTCTCACTTCAGCCTTAGATTAACATTTGTTAACTTATGGCCATCAGTTTGGTAAGAAAATGACTCAGGTCGGAATTTTTTTTTATAGGGGACAGAGAAATGTTTTGGTGTGCAATGCATATTTTTTGTAATTTTATTATAAAATTATGTAAATTTTTATAAATTTATATAAATGATTTCACGAAAATACATAAGTTGAATATAATAAGTTCGTAAAAATTTATGACTTCTGTAAATTTATGTTCAACTAATATATTTTTATGATATCACTTACGTAAAGGGTTTATTACACCTTACTCTTAAACTATCACTAAATTGTCTATTTAATTCCTAAATTATCGATTGTGTCTCTTAAATCTCTAAAGTATATAAATTGTACGGGAAAGAAATAAACCTTCTCGTATAATCTTGTTGATCAAGTCTGCGCTCCTCCGTACGTCGTCGCTTTATTCCCTGAAAACACAAACGTGAGCTAGCCGGCGGGTGTGTGCCGGAAACCTCTCCGATGCCTAAGTTAGCAAAATAGACAAGTGGACAAAAGCTCTGTGTATTAGGAAATCAAAGTTGTGTTCCCTCTCCATAGGTGATGAGGTGAGCTTTTATAGGTTCCGTGTGGCACAATCCTAATAGGACTCTTACTCCTCCAGGTAGAGTCCTCCTACGAATTACATTCCTGACAGATGATGCTTATCCATCAACACCCCCCTCACTGCTTAAACCAAGTGAGATGGTTTTACTATGGTCAGATTACCATACGACCGAAATAACACTACCATACTAGACAGGCAGAAACGACCGAACTCTACTTAGCTCGAATCTTCCTTTTATAGTTTGTATCTCGGTTTCTCCTGCTGAAACCGAACTATCCTTAACAAGCTCGGACCGGACTAACTTTAACAAGCTTGGACCGGACTAACTGCCATCAGTCAAATCGCAATGATCAATCTAATCACAAGGCTATCTCAACACTTCGGCTCGATATGGTACGACCGAGCTGCTTGTCCAGATTGCGGTGACCGAGCTCTTTAGGACCGGAGTAACTTCAAGCCTCTCTTGGACTGGAGTAACTTCATGGCCTTTTTACTCAGCCCTTCGTACTATGGCCCATAACGGCCCATTACCCAGCTCGGCCCAATTTTCATATAAATTACCCTCTCAATTGCCCCTTAATTCCATCTACATAGCATGATAGGGATTACCTGTTTATTAGCCGAGCTAACAATTTTAGCCTTATGACCGAGCTAAACTCTTAAGCCTTTCCAGTCGAGCTAAAAACCCTTTTAGCCTTTCCAGCCAAGCTAAATTCACACCGGGCTGTACCTGTCCGGTTAAAATGTCTCTTCAGTTGTTGCAACTGAACCGCTTCCCATTCTGTGTACACGTGGCAGATTCTGATTAGCCAGGCGTAGCAGTCACCTGTCTTCGTATCTCGTGAAATTTGAACAGTCCCGCTCTTTTTTGTCCTTCCCTCTACACAAAAACCAACCCTAATGCTTTGAATCATTCACTCTACTATTCACCTTCTTTCCTCTCTCTCTTCGAGCCTCCATTTCTCCTCAACTCCGTGCTTCCTGTGTCCTTCGTTGCTACGACTTCCATTGTCTTCCTCTCAACCTGGTAAGCTTCAGAAATTTGTTCTATTTTTCTTGTTTTCGCACTTGTTTAATCCATAGCATTTGTTTTATGTGTTTTTGCAAAACACATTTTACTTCTATTTTTTGCCTTGCCTTGCCTTGCGTTTTCTGAAAAAACCATGTTAGAACCATTTGTATTTATGAAATACCCTGAGAAACACTGGTTTCGATCCAAAATCAATATGTAACCGAACTAGGAAGTTGTTTGTAGTTGATGTCAGTCTAGGCAGACCATTCAATCGAACTAACACTTCATGCTATACCAGTAGTTTTAACAAGTCAAACCATCTTTTGATTTATCTTAGCCGAGCTAACAAACCGTACTAAGGCTGCGTAATAGTGTGCTTGATAGTCTTAATCACGGTCGAGCTATAACTTGGGGCTAAACCAGCATTACCGAACTAAGAGCGCAGCCCCTAGAGGCTCAACCGGGCTAAAAAAAACCCTTGCACAAACCGAGACAACAATCCCTTGTGCAAACCGGGATAACAAAACCCTTTGCACAAACCGAGCTATCGAACCCCTTGCTAAAACCGAGCTAGGACTACATTCATCTTGCCTTTATTTCTTTTAGCACGGTCCCACGATATGTGCTTAACACTTTTGTTTTTTACTTTGCAGACTTTAGGTTGCCCAGGCACTCATTTGAGCGCTCAATCGGGCTACTCAGCACCTTTCTCCGACCGAGCTAACACAAGTATAATTTATTCATAACTTAAGAGAAAAATGGGTAAATATAGGTTTTTAGTAGACACACCTGGTGGCTTGGCCGAATTCCGAAGGGAGTATAATTCCTAACGATGTCCACCTCATTAGCCAAGCAAGATGTCACACCATGGGGAAACCATGGTTTTGTACCTTTTACCCTTCTGTCCATTATAGAAACCGGACTAAGATCCCTGTACAGCCTTTACTTTGTGAATTCCTTAGGCAAACTAGGATATGTCCTACCCAGCTTTCCACAAATTCATACCGCATAATAAATGGCATAGCCGAGCTAAACCGCCGAGCTGGTATTAACCTCGACTTAGCCGAACTCTTCCATCAATACTCTATAGGATCAAAAGAAGATGGCTGGGTCTATTATCTAAGAATACGCCGCCGCCGAGAGAAAATAATAAAGGACACACCAGATAAAGACTTGAACGACGATGATTTTTTCTAGGTATTTGGGAATTTTGAAGATCACCAAGCTCAGGTCCTTGGTCGTAGAATAAACTGGAATAAAGGAATTCCTAGTATAATTACTTCGGCTCTATTGCATGTTTTATTTTACCTCGGTTTCCACTCCCTGAACCGAGCTAACTGTTTGCCTTCTTTCTGCAGATTCAGCCCATCTCAAATCACTGTATAGCTACCCCAACTTAGGCGTACTTCGTGCCGCATTACGATATCCCGAAAGAAGTTGGGCCAAGCTACTGAATCTTGAACCGACGTATAGATACAGCAGCCGACGAAAAGCCAGAGTAATAGACTTCTTGCTGGAAGCCTCTCCCGAACCGGATCCATCCTTGCCTCAAATCAACTTGGTCCGAACTACCGCTGAACAAGAGATGGCAAAGAGGAACAGAGTAAGGGCCTTGCTAACCAAAACACACCAAGCCGGGGTACCACAAACCGGTCAATCCACTGAGACCGTGGTAGCTTTTCCATCTCAACAACCCTCCTCATCTCGTCCAAGCAAGCGTGCCCGGACTACCCCAACCGAGCAACGCCTTGTCGATGAAGACGAAACTATTCTTCCACCAAGCCCTCCACCGAGTCCGCAACCGGAACGTTCCGACCAGGCTAGCTCCTCCAAGTGGGCACCCAAAATCACTTTCCAGAACCGAGCTATTCAGGACACTGATTCAGTGGTTGTTGAGAAAGATCACTTAATGGCATTCAATCTTGCCAAGAGTGTTTGCCTTTCCAGCAGATATGGAGCACCACAATCATCTGACTGAACTGAAGGCCATCCGCTCGGCCACAAAATCCATGGTGGTTGTAAGTAGTTTCTTCTGTTAATCTTTCTAATTTGCACAACTTTCATCTCGGTTTGATTACAAGTCTTCCCATTCTTTTGCAGGCCATGCAGAAGAACCACATCGCTCATAAGCGTGTGCTTAAACTTTGCAAGACTACAAGGCAAGCCCTGGCCTAAGCGACTGAAAAAACTACCTAGCTAAAACAAGCTAGGAAGCAAATAGCCGAGCTAAAATCCGAGAACGGTCGTCTGACCGGGCTTGTTAGCTCGGCTGAAGCAGAAAAACAAAAGGCTGCAGCCGTGATAAAAGACAAATACCTGCGCGAACTGGCTAAACTTGAGGGAAAGAAGAACGCGAGATAGAGAAGCTGAAGAAGAGTGCCGATGACACCGAGCTCCGGGGTTACAAGGGGGGAGGCGACTTACATTAAATAATGTGAAGCTGCCAAGGATCTCTTCTTCAAATGCGGTGTGAGGGTGGCTGTAGTGCAGCTCGGTCACGGTCCAGAGACCGAGGTCTTCACCGCTCCTGCATACTTCATACCGAGTTCCATGTAAATATGCTGCTGCTCTTCAGCAACAATTTCTTGAAGAAGGTGATGATGAAGATTCTGCTTTGAGGACAACTCCCAGCCCGGTCACCAATCTACCTCTCCAATTCCAGTGGTTTCTAACCCTCTCAGCACCCGCTTCAACTATTGTGGTGCCTTCAACCAAGCCAGACCAAGGGGGGCTAGTTTCAACTGAGCCCAACCAAGAGGTTCTTGCCATAACCGATCTTCCTGCTGAGACCGGACTCAGAGTTGAGTTGGATGCTGATCTGGATGATCTGTTTGCCTGACTTTGCATTTCTCTTCTTTTTGCTTTTTTCTTTTCTTTGCTTTTGGACGCAGATTGTAATCGGGCTGAGGCCCTACCTTTTGTACTTGCTTTGAATTTTCAATGAAGTCTGCTTTTTTGTTCCAACTCTTATTTTGGTTGATCTCTATGCTTGTACTTTACTTTCTAACTGAAGTCTTGGATAAGGTACAACATTCACTTGCCGAGATACTTTATATCGGTCTTAACATTTGCAACTATAATTATACCTGCCAACCACTCTTGAGCCGAGATACCTATCTCGGCTGAAGAGTACTAAGAGTTGGTTTAGTCCAGCCAACCACTCTTTTAGCCGAGATACCTACCTCGGCTGAAGAGTACCAAGTGTTGGTTTATTCCAGCCAACCACTCTTTAGCCGATATCCTTATTTCGGCTAAAGAGTACCAAGTGTTGGTTTAATCCAGCCAACCATTCTTTAGCCGATATCCTTACTTCGGCTGAAGAGTACTAAGAGTTGGTTTAATCCAGCCAACCTCTAAATTGGTTATTCCTGCCAATTTAAAAAAATGTTTAGTTATTCCTGCTAAACGTCCTGCAGCCTGGATCCTTATCCTGGGCTTAGGAGGGGTGTTGGTTTAATCCAGCCAACCTCTAAGTTGGTTTTTCCAGCCAACCTAGAGTAAAATGTTTGGTTATTCTGACCAAACGTCCTGCAGCCTGGATCCTTATCCTGGGCTTAGGAGGGGTGTTGGTTTAATCTAGCCAACCTCTAAGTTGGTTTTTCCAACCAACCTAGAGTAAAATGTTTGGTTGTTCCAACCAAATGTCCTGCAGCCTGATCCTTATCCTGGGCTTAGGAGGGGTGTTGGTTTAATGCAGCCAACTATGTTTACAATTTCCTAACTCACTAAAACTATCTTTTACAGAAAAAACTTATACTGAAAAGAATTACTTGTTTTATTGAGAAAGGAAAAGGAAAATTACATATGCTTGAAAAAAGTTAAAAATAAAATAATTTGAGATTGGCAGTGTTCCACGGCCTGGGAATGGCTTTGCCGTCCTCATCTTCTAAGTGGTATGCCCTTTTCCTACTAATCCAACCACTTTGTAAGGTCCTTCCCAATTGGGCCCTAACTTGCCATCTCTGGTACTAGTGTTTCCCATCACTTTGCGCAGCACCCAATGCCGATCTTGAATTGCCTTGGATGCACTGTTTTGTTGTATTTCCTAGATAACTCTTGTTGGTATGAGGCAATGTGAACCAGTGCTCTTTCTCTTTTTCTTCTACAAGGTCGAGCTCCAATGCTATGGCTTCGCCATTTAAGTCTGGATCAAATTTTTCGCTTCGAATTGTGGGGAGGCCAATCTCTAGTGGGATTACTGCTTCTATGCCATAAGCTAAGGAGAATGTGTTTCTCCTGTTGATCGTCGAGGTATGGTGCGGTAAGCCATAAACGAGGAAGTTCCTCAGCCCACTTGCCTTTTGCCTTCTCTAACCATTTCTTCAGTCCATCAAGACAACCTTGTTTGATGCTTCTGCTTGGCCATTTGCTTGAGGATATGCGGTGTAGAATTGTAGAACTCTATCTTATATTCTTCACAAAAGCCTCTAAGATTCTGCCGTCGAACTGAGTGCCATTGTCTGATATTAGGGCTTTAGGTATGCCGAACCGAGTAATGATATTTTTCCCAGATGAACTTCTTCACATCTTTTTCCTTGATTGATGCTAATGCTTCTGCTTCCACCCACTTTGTAAAGTAGTTGTTGCTGCGAGAAAGAACTTCCTGTTGCCTGGTGCTGGGAAGTGGTCCCACTATGTCCAGGCCCCACATTGCGAAGGGCCATGGGCTGGTTAAGGTAGAAGCTCTCTGGCAGGTTGATGTATTTGGTGTGACTGTGCGAACTTCTGACATTTCTCGACTTCTTCACATATTTCTCTGAGTCTGCTTGCATGTAAGGCCACCAATATCCTTGCGAGATTGCTCTGTATGCTAGTGACCTTCCCCTTGATGGCTTCCGCATACGCCTTCGTGTATTTCGAAAAAAATGCTTCAACTTTGCTGGGATGAACAC